>JAQQSW010009290.1:0-13269 GCA_028646575.1 Pseudocheirus occidentalis
TCTGCTGCGCTGCCTGTAGTGCTTTCTGTCTTGTGGAGAGTTTTGGAGCTTGAAAATCTGTTTAGCGTCCCATTTTATGAGTTTTTTAGCGTATTTGTGTGGGAGCTGTGGTGCTTTGCTGCTTCTACGCCGCCATCTTGGCTCCGCCGGTGCCATTAACTCTTAAACATGAAAAAATTACTGAACAAGAAGGAAAAAAAACCAAGACTAATAATAACATTTACTCAATAGCAGACAAAATCAAGAATAATCAGATTCTCAGTGTACCCATAAATCTGAGTCACACCAATGCAGTTTCTTTTGGGGAGAAGAGTGAGAATACACAGAAACCTAGCAGTAAGGCACATGAGTAAAGAAGTCAACATTTTTAGGTCAATGAACAACTCTGGGTTGTGGGGCTCTATGTGTGTGTGGTCTTTTTAGGCAGCAGTCTGTAGTATGTCAACGTGTCGTTTTCTCTTCTGAGCCTTTCTGCTCTCCTGCTGGAAAAAGCTGATTGTCTTCTGTGCTTTGGCTGATGAATCTGTATTAAGCTGTTTTAGTCAATAGGAGCCTTAAGGATAGGTTCCACAGAGCTTCCCAGGTTTGCTTCCTCGGCTAGGTGCTGAGGCAGAATGACATTTTATTCTGTAAAAAAAGTTCCTTTAATCCCAGAATCAGCAAAACAATTCAGGCTTGACTCTGTTTAGGTTTTAAAGGATGTTCTCCTCTTGAGACATAGAAGCAATAAAGAGAAACATAAGTAAGTCTTTAAGGGATTTCTCTTATTTTTTAAGCTATATCTATCACTAGAGGGGAAAAAGAAGCAACCTTACCCCCAACCAAATCTTTGGCTACAGCAGAGGGTTTGTCTTTCTTCCAATCAGTGCTTTAAAACAGTAGAACATTCTTCCTATTACATCAGCATCCCTCAACAGCAGACCCTCTAGTCAGTCGGTTTCAGGCTCTGTCAGTCTCTTAGCTCAAGTGGTTTTTGTGTTCTGTCTTCTGATGTCTTGGTTTCTGTAAGCAGCTGCTCATGTTGGCTCCTCTGATCTTTCTTCTGCCCATGGCTTCTTTGTTCGTGATTCCTGATCTAGTTTTTGATCTCTGGATTTTCATTCTGGCTTCCAGTGCTTCAAATCAGATCCTTCACATGTGTAGTGACTCATGTTTAACTTAGGTTGAAAAACCCCAAATCCATGTGTGTCAGATAGCTCGCTTCTACCCATTATATCACACACAAAAAGCTATTTTACACTAGTCTCAAAACATTTCTCGATATGTGGTTTCCCAACAGTAAAGCTCTAAAGTCTTGAAAATAGTCGTATTTATATCAGCTGTTCAGAAACAATGCACTGCACACATCTTTAATAATTAGTTAATACTTTTTTA
This sequence comes from Pseudocheirus occidentalis, assembly GCA_028646575.1. Taxonomy (NCBI): domain Eukaryota; kingdom Metazoa; phylum Chordata; class Mammalia; order Diprotodontia; family Pseudocheiridae; genus Pseudocheirus; species Pseudocheirus occidentalis. Next base: position 1,375 of record JAQQSW010009290.1, read on the forward strand.
CAATTGAGGGCATGTTTTTCATTCTGGTCTTCTCAGAATTGTCTGTATCTTTCCTCAAGCACTTTTATCTAAAAGACTGCTTCTTCTCTCAGGTTCCTTGAGAACTGTTTGTATTCCTTCATACTATTTTTCTTTTGTATTTCACATAGAATTTCCTTTTCCCGCTTCTTAAAGCAAACAAAATATGTCTAAGGGGCAGTACCTTCCTCTTCAAATTAGGTCTCAGAAGGAAAAAAAATATTGAAAAATAACTTCAGTTCTACATAATATTCAAATTTCATAAGATTGAGGAGAATATGGCCATTATTTGCAATAATATTACATGCAAGACTGTTCTTACAAAGGTTTTTATAGAAATAACAAAACAGATTTATAGATCACTAGTTGCTAAACTCTTCTTGTTAACTTAAAAAGAATTTTTTAAAGTATTCTGGATTTCTCCACTCTTTTGAAATCTTTACCCTTTTAAGATAATCTTATAAATCATTCCCTGGGTTTTTAAGAGTGTGTTGCTTCCAATGTGCATTTCCTCTGTCAGGTTGATAATTCTCCTTGAGAATTATTTCTATTTTATTACTTAGCAGATTCAACGAGTTCATCAAGTCTACAAGTCATAGAGTACAAACATGGTACTTTCGTTGTTGTCATGCATGAGTACATATCACAAATACAAATGCTGGCAGATCCATTTATTTTTGCATGTTTTTGTTGTTCTTCTAGTGTCACTTAGAAATACTCAGGATTCTTTAGTTTAGCTGGCTCTTTCATCAACATATTTGCTCTTATATAAGTTCTGTCATTGTCATCCATAGTGTTTTGCAAATAGATTGTATTTGCACTCCTTCTTTGATATTCTCCCAGCTTGACACTCATGGATTGGGGTTCACATTGAATGATTACCAGCTTGAATTCTAGCATTACCATGTGTGTATCCAGTCTTAAGATTATGAACCCCTGCTGGCTGTTTCCTGTGAACAGTCATCCTGTAGACACAATTAGCTATTAGCAAAGGCATTTACTAGAATTGGGTAGTAAGAAAACAGTAGCTACAAAAGTTTTTCTTCATAGTCCTAGCTTACAGTCTCCCATTATTACACAGTTCCCTTAGGAAGAGTGGGAACAAACATATTATAATGGTAGTGAAACAAACATGTAGACTGCTCCAGTAACCCAGGGCCTGGAAATCCTTTCTCTCTGATGCAGTACTTACAAAGCTCCCCACCTGGCATAACATCTCTACTAGGCGGGTTGCTCAGCTTGGCTCCCAGAGTCTTTTCCATTCTGAAACTTGTCTCTTGAGTCCCAGGGCTAACTCTCTCTTCAGTCTATAGCCAGCTCTCTTTTCTGTTGTCAGAAGTTGTGGTCCTCAAAGCTGCCTTCAGTGACTGCCTCTTTGTATCTCTGTCTTTGAGAAGTATGTGTCCTCTTCTTTTCAAACTGTGCCTAGAACACTCTTGAACTGATTCGCCAACTACTGGATGGAGTGGCTAGTAGCACTGCTGCTAGATGATGTGATGGGGCGGGGGGAGGGAAGAACAGAGAAATTCCCTGCTTCCTCTCTCTTCCACAGGTATCTCCTGTCCTTTACTTACCTAAACTTCCCAACTTTTCTTCAAGGCTTAGTTACTTTTATTCCCCAGAGCCATGACCCACTTCTAAGCTACATAATCACTGCCCCTTCTGATTTTCTCAGAGAAAGATGTTCACGTGTCTTAGGAGGATCTGTGGATGTTAACATCTCATTAACACTTTGGTCTTTGTGATTATTATATTCACTGATCTGGAAGGAAAACCCAATTCCTTATTACAGTTACATCCTAAACCAGTGTAACAATGACTGTCCCATACAACATGCTCAGAATTATCCTTCCTTGTTCTCATTGACCACTTGTGCTAACTCAGCTTTTAGGCATGTTGAAGAAGACACATCCATTCATCTGACTCAGACCTGAAAGATATGGGTTCTTTGGAATTATGAAATTATTTGTTCATTGACTATCGAAGCCAGAGGAACTGATGGTTCAATGGGCCTTTAAAAGAAGAGATAGCTTTCATCTAGGTCTTTTCCTTCCTTTCACTTACTGGCATCATGCAACTCTGAGCCTTCCAGTGAGGGGTAAGAAAGGACTGGATCTTTTCTACACTGTATTTGGGTGACTGTAGCCACATGGTAAGCAGGGGATTCAACTAGGTGAGTTTGTACATAGGCCTCTAGATGTCTTTTCTGCTTTTTATTTCCTTTACTTTCCTTTATTTACTTATTTATTTCCTTTACTTCCTCAACCTCCTTCACTGAGGAGGTTATTGAGCATCAGTCTCAAAATAGACTTGTCCAGACTGAGGTGACCTTATGATTTGGATCCCCCATCACCATGATGTTGGGGTAGAGAAGGAGTCCATATTCTTTCTGTTAGGAGTTAGGTAGCATGTTTCATGATGAGTCCTCTGCCATCATGATTGTTCATTGAGTTGATCATAGTTCTTAAGGGTATTAGCGTGACTTGATTTGTAATGTCTTAACAAGTTATTTATATATCTTCTGCAACTTATGCTGATGGCACAGCACATGGTACTTTGTGATTTACTTCAACTGCTTTTTCTCCTTTCAGTAGAAGGAGAGACGGCAGCATGTCTCCATTTTTATTTGGAAGATGACCACAACAAAGCCACTGCATCATAGAAAATTTCAACTCAGCTAAGAACATACTGATTCTGTAGCTAGCCCATTACAGTTTGGGTTTACAACTAAACCAAATCAAAAAAATTTCCACAACCTGTTTTCTTAGGTATACACAGAAAAGCAGTTAGATGTGGAGGAACCAGAGGCATAAACAGGTTGTCAAGGATTCTGAATTTTATTCTGGAGTATCGATTCCCCTTTAGTTCTGTTATTTTGGAGTTTTATTCACTGTCATGAAGGCTGATTATTCTCTACTGCATCATGGTGGGGAAAAATTAAAAATATAAAATAATATGGTAAAGTAACTTAAGTTTCTTGGGCCTTAGGTGATGATTCTGTTGGTGAGTAATTCAAATCTCACACTGCCTACAAGTTCATTGATTTGGCCACATTCTGAAATCAGAAAGTGAACCCTTATAATGTAAAGTTAACAGCATTGTCTTTTGAGGGGCAGAATTCATCAATTCATCATTCTGGAGCCAAGAGTTATTCATACACTCTGAATCTGTGACTAGAATATAATCAACAGAGATGTCCTAATTAAAACTGCACAGAAAATTATCTTAAGTTCCACTTTCCCTAGTCATCAGGCAACAGCACTTCCCTGTTTTGACACCTCTACTTCCTTTGATCTACTCCATCTTTGGCATGCCATTGTTGTCCTTCAGAAATTCAACCTCTCCTCTATTAGGTCACTCCACCTGCCCTTCCTGGGGGCTCTATGCTATCTCCTGTCTACTTCAGCCTTATGTTGCTAAGCTTTCCATCTGCCCAGCAAATGAAATTCTCTTGCCTTCTGCCTCATCTCCTTAGGATCATCTTTCTGTGTATTTGGGCCTGCAATGGGTAGGATTCAGTTCCATGAGAAGGTATGGCTAGCATGCAGAAACCATGAAAGGAGGTTGCCTCTGGCAGAAATATTGCATTACAGACACAGTCATTTGCCAATACTGTGTTTTACTGGTCCTACACTGGACATGTCTGGCCCCAGTCTCTTTGGCTTTGAATCTATTATTCTATACTGCTATTAACGATTTTCTGCCTACTTCCTGTGTAAACTCTGTTGACTTTTGCCAACTTTCTTTTCAGTATGGCATTCTATTTAGTCTTGTGGTCCTAGCATACACATCAACTCTTTTTCTTCCTGAAGCATCAGTGGACCTTCCAAAGTGAATTTTCCAAGGTGACAAATATAGCTATTCTTAGCCCTCAACACAGTATTTGGTACATAAGTATGGTTAAGTGCTTAATAAATGCTTTCATCTATCTATTCCAATCCACAATAATATGTCAATCAGAAAAAATAGAGAAGGCATTCTCAAAGCCCCATTCTTCTTTCTGAGAAATGTGCTTTTTACTAGTGTCCTTCTTGATATTCTTTGTTATCTAATCTAAAAGAATGACTTTAAGGTTGCAAATTTCAGGCCGAACTGGTTGGGGAAGGTGGTTATATGGCAAGTCAAACCTAGTGGTGGTGGTAGGGTTGGTAGAAGAAACAAATTAAATGCATTTCTCAAATCAGATTGCATTCTAAATAAATGGAATAGATTTCTCTTTTGGGGTCGAGCTCCTGCTGTCTCAAATTCATGCACACAAAGCAAATCCTGGCAACCAACACAAAACATTCCTATGTGTGACCAACCACAGGGTATTTATAAGGATAACTAGAGATGGACCGATTACCACCTATTAAGGTAAAATTTTGTCTAGAGAATATTTTTGAGCTGTTAGAAACTATTATTTCCCTATCTTTAAGCTCATTATTTAATTCATTTTGAAAACATGAAGCATCAGTAATGAATGGTAGGCCTAATCTAACTACTCAGGTTGAAAGGTTAAAAATGTAATAAGTACTCATGGATCATAGAAATAACATGTAAAGCCACTCTGATTAATTAACAATTTTTAAGAAATCAACTTCAGGGTTAAATATATATAACATTTTCTATTCTCTGCCTTCATAATCACTAGGTCAGTAGAAGTCAGGAGAGTATTCCATAGGTAGTAAGAATAAAGATGGGGCAGATGGGTGGCAGAAAGGTAATTTTCTAAACAGTCAAGAAGATCTGAGTTCAAATCTGGTCTTAGATACTTACTAAGTATGTAACCCTGGACAAGTCACTTAACCCAGTTTGCCTCAGTAAAATGAGCTGGAGAAGGAAATGTCAAGCCACTCTAGTATCTTTTCCAAGGAAACCCCAAATAAAGTAATGAAGGGTCAGACATGACTGCAGTGATGGAACAACCACCACCACCACAAGAGGCAAGTAGTCCCCATAGCAGTCAGTTAAGCATTAGGCAGTAAAGCTCAGAAATATTCTTCTAACAGAATCAATCCCCAAGCTAAACTTTTTATACCTCGCAAGGCAGAAAAAAGATCCTACCCTTATTAATGGCTAGTCTCATTTAAAGGAAGAATAAAGGAGCAGGGGCAGGAGGAAGAGGATGAAAGAGTTTCTGCAGATGCACAAGGAGGCAGCTCTATGCTCTTTCTCAGAAATGGTTCCCAGTGCCCCACTTGTGATCTAATCAGAAAATCCCCTAGTACAGCACAACCTTGGAAAGACCATTCTCAAGGCTAAGTAGAATTCAAGATGATTATAAATTTCAAGAAACTTTCCTTTAGAAATAGGAGAAGCATTTAAAAGAGAACAAATACTGAATTTTAACCAGCATTTTACTTGTTTCCATTATCCTAGGGCCCACTATGCCAAGGGTCCAATTCTTCTTATCCATATACTTTGACTTCCCATTTATGTATAACTAAAGGCTATTGGATCCAGCCCTATATAATAAAAATGAATGAGAGTGCCACATTACCAATGATGATTCCTTCTAATCATTCCCGTTAAATACTTTCTTGTTCCAAGTCATTGGTAAGGCAAAAAGCTATTATAAACAGCTGAGCCAGCAACCAATTCTGCCTTATATTTGTTCCTCCTCTGTCAGTACATCACTGCTTCTTGGCAAAGAGGCCAGTATCTCATCTTTTTTGACAAAATGAAAATAAATTACAGAATAGTTCCACAGTATTAGATGCAAGGGCATGAAAAGCATATTTTTAAGGAACCTCTTACCAGCCCATTCATTTACCCCATGTCATATATTATCCTCCTTTCAGCTTGTGGAAGAAGAACAGAATTTGCTCGTTCAGCCAGCACTGGAAAAGTTCATTTTCCTTAGCAAAAATCCAGCCTACATGATAAGAGTTCAAAGTTCAACTGCAAAGATGAAAGCTGTTCCATTAATTTAGCTGTTCTGTTAATTTAACTTAATTCCATTAATCAAAGCCCTCGTTTAAATAAAGGGCTACAGAACTCAACAGAGACACATCTTGTATCTTTTATGAAGTAGTTGGACTAATAAGACCATCTTACAAACAGCAACGGAAGGGCCTTTGAAAGGCTAACTCTTTAACTATAAGGTAAAACACTTTAACACATTCTGGATAGCTGAGAATCTATCCAATTTTAAATGAATTCCTAAAGAGGAGATGTCATCATTTCCCTATATAGAAGATAAACTTCTTGAGGGTAGAGGTATTTTGTTTTTATGTCCCCAGTACCTACACAAAATCCTACTCTGTTGCCTGCCCTCATCATGACACAAAGGTCAACCTTAAAAGTAATTCTTTTACTTTTTCTTTACCATATTGGAAATGCCCAAATTATGGTCCTGCCCATAGAATAAATCTGTTGTATTTTGGGATTTTTTTTTTAGAATTAGCCTAGATAATTATTAATAGGCGCCTCACTGGTAGGCTAACCATTCATTGGCCATAACAACCCATGAAATCAGGAACAGAAAAAGGGTCTTAGACCTGCACAGTTGTATTACAGGCATGGCTCTAAAGCCAGCACCTTCTTACTTCAGGTTCAACCTTCAAACTTGAGATGAAATAAGGCACTCACAAGTCACTGAATCTTTAATGCTGAACATTTGAATGTGAATGTCCCAGTCTTTTGTCATAAATGTTCATTATCTTAACTATAAAATATATCCATTTTGATTTAAAAAATAAATTTTGGAAGACGAAGCCCATTACTTTCTGTTAAATATGTGTATGTACACTCTTTAGGCTCTCATTCATCAATGAACTTTAAAATTAGTGTTTTCCTATGGCATCAGATATGTGATTCATTGCTATATAATTTTGAATAGTATCCCCTCACACTGAATCTTCCTTCCTTTTAAGTTCCATGCAGGATAGTCTTGTATGACAATGATAAACACATTTGGCAAACATATGTCTTCTTGTTTTATTCTTCATTTGATACTGATAATCAGATTTTGTTGAACAAAGTTGTCTCTGCAGTACAAATTATGAAAATTATGAAGGCCTCTTGTGTGATTTTTAACATGCACTGAAGACACCTATAACTTTAATGCAGTTGTTTGATTATGAAGGAATGGTCTACTAAAAAATACATTTATAAATTACTTTTTAAAAAAAAGGTCTCTGAATGTTTAACAAAGAACAATTACTTTACCCAGATTCAGCAAGAACACACAACAAAGATACAGCAACACTAAGCTTTTCTGGATGTAACCTTTTCTAGTCCCCAGTTGGAAACTGTCTGGTCAGTCAATCATCAGGGCATGGTGATCCATGTGGTCTCAGTTACCTACCATGTCTGAGAGGCTACACTACATGCATCTGCGACCTGTACTTGGCTCAGGGAAGCTGTAGCCAATCTGTCTGCTTGTGGGGAGGAAGCTGCATCAGGGAGGTCGGGGAAGCTACATCAGGAAAACTGGTCCTCTCATAAATCCCACCACTTTTCTGCAGTAATTCTGGCAGAGTAGCAGAAAAGAAAGAAGTTTCTGTCTAGTTATTAGACTGCACAGAAACTTTAGTCTGAATGCAAGATCTATGTTTTATGACCAACAAGCAGACATACTGTGGGATGGACTGGATCCCACCAATCTTGACAGTCTCACTGAGGACAAAACAGGAGAAAGAAGTTGGGACGCATAGAAGGATAGGCCAAAGGTTCTCAGAGAGGCCAATAAAGAAATTGATGAAGATGGTTCTTCTCTATTTCTAAAGACAAGAAGAGATAGCCTTTCATGAGACATTAACTATTTCCAGAAAAAAAAATCACCATGAAAATAATTGCATGTCATGCACCAACATCCTTTGCAGAGGATAAAGAGATAGAAAAATTGTACAAAGGACTTAAGAAGACCCCCCCCCCCAAATTAAATCAATATGTGTTTTGACACTTGGTGACTTTAATTCAAAGGTGGGGATAGATAAAGATGGCAAGAAATGTATTGGAAAATATAGATCAGAAATAAGAAAAGAGAGAAGTCGACCAAAAAAAAAGCCCATAAATTGGGCATTGTAAGAGGGGATACCCAGGAGAGATTTCATCAAAAGCTGAAGGTCTGGATGGCTAAAGGAAGGAAATAGAAATATAATGAGGTAGATCTTTATATGAAGAGGAGACCTTCCTAACTGTAGGCAGAGTCTAATCTTTGGATACCTCTATTGCTAATGAAGAAGGCAGTGAGAGACAATGAACTTGCCTCCAGGGCACAGGCTGACTTCACATCTTTGTCCCTAGCCATTCGTTTGTGTGATTCACAAAGAGGGGTGGGAGGGAGACCTGAATGAAGTGAACCTCGGGACCCTAAGACAGGAGGCTTACCAAGGGAGTTTTTAAGCAAGGAAGGATTATCAAATAGGAGTGACACAAGCTCTCCCATTGGTTTCCTGGAAATGACAAACATCTAAGTTGAGTCTTTGAAGGACTCAAAGGACAGATGCTTCTGCTGGTCTTAATCTGAGGGTCATGATCCTAGCTGAAAGAGCTCAGTAGTGTTCCTATCCTAGCTCTGCCCGAAGGAATGTAAATTTTGGTAGCTGAAACCTGCAAGTATTCCAGCTAAAAAGGGAAAGGGACAGGGAATGAAAGGAGAAACTGAATAAGCATTTAAATAATAATAATAGAATAAGCACTGTGCTAAGTGCTTTATTAAACGTCTCATATAAACTTTGCAATAATGTGAGAAATAGGTGCTATTATCTATGTTTTACAGTTAAGGCAGAGGTTAAGTAATTTGCCCAAAGTCACCCAGCTACTAAGTGTCTGAGGCTGGATTTGAATCCAGGTTTGTTTTGCCTAGAGGGGAGAGAGAGAGAGAGAGAGAACAGAGAAGAAACAGAGAGGAGAGAGAGAAAGAGAGCACATGGTTAACACTCCATCTGATGAGAACCCAGTACCACAAAGCTAACCAATGGTTGAAGGCGGAAGAGATTTCAGTTACCTGTGAAAGAGCAAGGCAAGGGAGTCAGGTGTATTGACCTACGTTGTGAGGAGAGCACAGCCTCTGAGCAATCTGTATAACCCTACCTAGCAGCCACTGTCCAGCTGTAGAATAACATGCCTGGTCCAGAGAGGCCTGATGCTGACTACAGAGAATTGGCCTGAGACATTAAACCCTATGAGGAGCAAGTGCTACTGAGCCACTCATCCAGTGGAAACATTTTGTGCCCCATAGAACTAGCCAAACTGTGCTGTAGGGTCACCAATGCCCCACCCCACAACAGATTTCATGAGAACCCTAAAGAAAGAGAAAAGTCATCAAAATATTGAGGCTATGAAGTTACGAATTGCCACATACATGTGTGTTCTCTATAGGTATACCTCACTACCTATATTTTAAATTCAAACCCACTCTCCCCCTTCTGAATTTGTGATAATTCTTTGTCATTGCTGTTCTTCCTATGCATTTGAGTATATACCTTTGCTAAATAACTGAGGTATCTACTGGTTGAGTTTGGAGGGGAAAATACTGATAGGGGCTTGTGAGCTCATATTTAGGAGGATAGCTCCCCACAAGGGAGATTGAACCTGAAAAGTAGTAGCAGTCATCTTCTGTTCTAGCCCTCCTACCCGTGCTAGTGGGATTTGAGCAAATGAACTCTAGAGGGTAGGGGGAGGGTTATATCATGAACCCTTTTTTTTCATTGCCTCCCCCTTTCAGTATCTAAGCTTTGAACCATAACTTAGCCCTTTTCAGATATTCAAATGTTTGTTTGTTTGTTTCTTATTTCTTTTAAGCAAGAAAGATTTGTTCTTAAAAAGATGCACCTGTGGGTCAGTTCTTGCTTCTAACACATACTGGCTTTGTGTGAGCCTGAACAAATCACAACCTCTAAGTATGCCCAGCAACTCTAGTCTAGGACTATGAATTGCAGCATAATTGCTTATTTGCATTGATAAAGAGTTTCCTCACTGGGAATTTATACACCAGCAAAATTATAATACCAGATTACCCTAAAAAGTTTCTTTTGTAAACTGTGTTTACATTTTAATGATTCTACCCAACTCTGTTTTTTTTTCCAAATAAATATCATAAGTCATCAATTCTTCTAAAAGTCCATTGTCACCCTATGGAATTATGCTGATTTTTGTAGGGTATTTTCTTTGGGTATAAGTCATTCTCCTTTGCTTTTTGGTGTATCATAGTCCAAAATTACTTCTCATTCCTTATTTCTAGTCAGTAACCGTGTGTGATTTGGGCTAATGCTCTTTTTTCACTTTTTGGTTATCTGTAAAATTTTCTCCTGAATTCAGAAACTCTGGAACTTGATGACTACATTTTTAGGTAGGCTAAACCTGGTGTTCCTTTTCATGGGATTCCTGTGGATTTCCATTCATCTGTACTTTGCCCCCTATTTCCCATACTTTCAGTTAAAGATTTTTTTGTGGAAAACCAGTAATTCTTATATTATCTCTTTGAATTCTGACATTGAAGTCACATTATCTTTGTTTATAGATGTGTTCTTCTGCCAATTTTATTGTCTTTTGACTTTGATCAATTATTTGTGTTATATTGTTACATTTAGATTTTACTCCTTCACTTTTATTTTCCAGGGTGTCCACTGTTTTAAGGTTTTCCACCTCCTATTCTAATCCATTGATTCATGTTTAGAGATTTTTTTTAAATTAAGAAATCTAATTTTCTTCCATTTGTCTTCCTTTAATTTTTTAATTAGGCTTTTCAACGATTCTTGAGTTCTTCTAGTTGTAGTTATTTCAGGATTATTCTCTTTCTTTTTCCTTTATTTTCTTTTTTTGAGATTTCTTCTAACATTCTTTTTATCTTAGGATATGTTATTATTATTTGAAGAGCTTTTCTTGTTGTTTGTTGATTTCTTTTTTCTTTGAGTAAACTTTAGCTTATTTTTTTCTATAAGGATTTTTTTTACCCTCTTTTAGTTTACATGGTACATTTGTAACTGTTTTGAAATGATCAAGGGGAACTCTCATTCATCCATATTGTCAGAAGTCTCCCAATCTCTTTTTTGCTTCTATCAAAAAATTTAACTTTCAGTTTTGTCCTATGATTTTTTCGTTTGTTTCCAGGGGTCGTCAAGGACTGCAAAGAAAGTGAATAAGTATTGCCTTTTTGTAGTTATTATGTCTTACATTTGCTTTGTGAATTTGGTAAGGAGTAACAAGGACAATAAAGATAAATCTCATTACAGTAGTCTCCAAAGCCTCCATAGTCTCTACTCCTATATCATTACATTAGTTTTATATTTTTTTTATTATTGCTTTTGAGTTATTTCAGGTACTATCTTTAACAAGAATTGTTACTTACAAGTTACAGAAGGGGAGTGGCTGTTTTACTCATTTTTCCTTACATATAAATAGACAGTCAACAAATATTTATTGAATTAATGAGCATTTGCTATTTTTTTTTACTACCAGAGGCAGAGATAGTAGATAGAAAGTGACCTCAGGGTCCAAAAAGTTTTAAATCCTGACTCTGAAGCATACTAAGTGTGTGAATTTTAACCTGGAAAGTCACTTAAATTCTCACGACTCCATGCAACTTTCAAGACTATAACTTACAAAGAAAGTGATTATCTGCATTGGTAGAGGAAATTCCTCACTGAAAACTCCCTATTTCAATGATATCACAGGTTTGGTCCAAAGGAAATCAATTATTAGATACACACGTGTATATATACAATTTTTCCAGTTGATCAAATATTCAAGGATTTTTTCTTTTAGTATAAAGTTTCCAGGACTTTAAAAACTATAAAGATTCGGGGGGGCGGAGCCAAGATGGCGGCGTAGAAGCAGCAAAGCACCACAGCTCCCACACAAACACACTAAAAAACTCAGAAAATGGGAGACTAAACAGATTTTCAAGCTCCAAAACTCTCCACAAGACAGAAAGCCCTACAGGCAGCA
>JAQQSW010009291.1:0-13268 GCA_028646575.1 Pseudocheirus occidentalis
ATGCTTATAGATATCTTTAATTTCTACCTCTGAAAACTGCCTGTTCATATCCTTTGACCATTTTTCAATTGGGAATTGACTTGTATTCTTACAGATTTTACTTTATTCCCCTTATATTTTAGAAATGAGGCCTTTATCAGAGACACTGGTTGTAAATATTCTTTCCCAATTTCCCACTTTCCTCTTAATCTTGGTTACATTGGCTTTGTTTGTACAGAAACTTTTCAATTTAATGTAATCAAAATTATCCATTTTGCATTTTATAATGCTCTCCAACTCTTCTTTGGTCATAAAAACTTCCCTACTCCATAAATCTGACAGGTAAACTATTCCTTGCTTCCCCAGGTTATTTACAGTATCAGCCTTTATACCTAGATCATGGCACATAGTTTTTAAACACATAGTGTTTAATAAATTATCTATCATCCATCTATCATCATCATCTCTATCTATCTATCTATCTATCTATCTATCTATCTATCTATCTGTCTGTCTGTCTGTCTATCTCTCTATCTCTCTATCTATCATCTATCTCTCTATCCATCATCAGGTAGTGCTACATGTAGCATATGCTCCTGCCCAACTGAACAGTGGACTATAAAAAGTACTGAGGTTAAATCAGCCTAGGACATGGGCTCTGACTGGAAAAAGTATCTTCTGCTGTTTGAGTAAGAAAGTGAAAAGTGGTAATTTTGTGATAACTAGTAAGTCATAGTCATAGCTGTTCTAAAAATATAGTTGTCATAGCATTTTCAGGAATTTGCTTTCCTAGTATCCCTTCTTCTCTTCCTCTCCCCCAGTTTTATAGTTGAGAAAACCGGGGCCCAAAATAGCATTGCAGGGATTTGAACTCGAGTTCTGATTTCAAATCTGGTGTCCTTTCCACTGCATGCATGTTAAAACCATTCTGCTACAGTAGAGAACTCAATATATAACTGTTGCTCCTATTATTTATCTACAGGGGTCAACAGCTGTCATTCCAAATGCGATTCTCACTTCCCAGTAGCAGTGACAAGAGCTACACACATTCCCAGGTCCATCTCTAAAAAGCTATTGGGATCCTAGTTGTGCCTTAGAAAAAGGGAAAAATCCTTTACACAGCAGGTCTGGGGGGGAGGGGAGGGAGAAGGAACAGAGAAGTGAAGACAGCTCAAGGCAAGAGCCAGAGTCCCAAGCAGTCTTTCTGTATCCTTTGTGCAAAAGAAAAGAACAGTGAAGATGAGCCCTACTGTACAGGTGGAAGTAGAGAAATCCAGTAGAGAGCCTGGAAGAGTGGATTCAGCTCCAGGATTTGGGAGATTCTTTGGCAAGAAGTGGGGCAGTCCGACACACTGCGAAACTCTTTCTTGGCCACCCACCCCAGACCTCACACCCTGAACTAGTTGGGGTGGGGGAGGGGAGGGACGGAGGGAGGGTCAGCGCGAGAAGGTGGAGGAGAGAAGCAGCAAGGCGACTCCTCCTCTTCTTTCCCTCTCTGCTAGCTGGGGCCTGGGGCCCTCTCCTGGTGGCAAGAAACCTAGAGGAAAAGGAGGAGCTGTTCGTCGGTGTTGTTCCCTTAGACAGAGGAAGCCACAGAGAGCGTGCTCAGCTGTGCACTGGAGCTGCCCAGGAACATGGCGGCGGCGGAGGCTGCTTCCCTTGCACACTTGCACACCAGCAACAGTGGTGGCGGCGGCGCCCCAGGGTCACTGTCTACCGGGGGTGCAGTGCCAGTGCTTTTCTGCTTCTCGGTGTTTGCCCGGCCCTCCACTGTGCCGCACGGCGCGGGCCACGAACTGCTCATCCAGAAGTTCCTGAGCCTTTACGGAGACCAGATAGACATGCACCGCAAATTTGTGGTGCAGCTCTTTGCCGAGGAGTGGGGCCAGTATGTAGACCTGCCCAAGGGCTTCCTGGTGAGCGAACGTTGCAAAGTTCGCCTGGTTCCTTTGCAGATCCAGGTAAGACCCCTGGAGAAAGAGGGGTGGTATTATGGAGAAGGGTGTCGGAGAAAGCACGCCACTCACCCCTTTCTCTGAAATGTGCATACTCCTCAGGTGTCCTTGGTGCAACCATAACTGGTAACCCTTCCCCCAGGAACGTGTGCCAGGACTTTGGTGCTTTGTGTGCTTACAATTCTGTTAACTTCTTCACTTCAAAATGCATGTGAGTGTGCGTGCACATGTTTGTGTTACAATTGTAGTTATCATTTCGCAGTGTTTCCAAGTAGACATGTAGACGTTACCACCAGGGTAGGTAAGAGGTGGTATAGCAGTGGTTTTTAAAGGTATTATTGTTCAGTGTACAGCTATGTACACTGACAATTAAAATAAAAAAAAATTCCTGTAAATCTTTAAACTTGATAAGACAAGTTTTTATGTGGAAATTAACTATCGCCCCCTCTGGATCTGGTTATTCTATGTAGTTGTCACGTTATGTTTTTCTCCAGAACTGTGAGATAGCTTTTTTTTTTTTAATTGGGAGAGAAGGGTCTAGGACTTTTGGAAAAGGATTGTTAGGTGCAATTTACTTCCTGGTATTAATCATTAGTCATAGCTTTATTTTAAAGTCCTGCTTATTGTCAGTGGCATGGGGGTGGGGAAGAGAAGGGGAGAGAATGGAAAAGCTTGGAATAACGGACAGAGATCTTCCGATCCCTAATAACTATGTAAATCTTAAACTTGGTTTATATTTTTTCGTTTTCATTTTCTTTTTGTATAATTAATAGAAACTAGCCATTCAGGTTGAAAATGAAACGAATGTGGAATTCATTCAGATCTTGGAGGCTTTTAGAGCTCAGGTGTCATCTGCTGCCAATAATTCTAAAGCAGTAGTTCTTTAACTGAGTTATCTGTGGCCTTCTTTACCTGCCATTTCTTCCTCCTGCCCTGTAATCACTTGAGCATCCTGACCAAAAAGTTCATATGTGGTTTGCTAAATGAAGTAATATTCCCTTGATCTGAAAGATTCCGGGATTATCAAGTTTCTTTCGGGGTCTTTGAATTAGACATATTGAAAGTCTCTTAGGCAACCTTGGAATGATGCCCTAAAATATTGTCCCCATCTTTATGTCAAAACATTTTTATGGTTAATGCCTCAGCAAGTCTCCTTGAGAGACTATTTCTGAGAAAGTGAATGCTGAAGGATGTACCATTGATAAATGGTAATTCAAACACTGATAAATAATACTGAGAAAACCACAACAAAGTAGCAGTGGGGTGGAGAGTGGGGAGAGAATGAAGAGCACATTTATTTGTGTTTACTCAGTATTATCTTTTTATTAACTTTTGAGAGTCAGAAAAATATTTTTTATTGTGAAAATGATCATCCAATGTCATTTTGTAAAGTACTAGTGGTCAAGAAATACATTTTAACTAAATGTTTTGAAATGTACCTAAGTACATGGCTCCTTGATATTCCCTTTAAGTGTTAATTAAACCTCATCGGGAAGATCTCTCATGGAATCAGTTGTGATTTTTGAATTATGTTCTACATGCAGGAGGCAATCACTAGATACTTATTTTGCTTTAAAACAAAAATTCCTTTCACAGACATTTTAAAAAGTTAGTTTTTTCTTGAGCTAACATCAATTGAACATTATTAAAATGTACTTTTTTCCTACAGTTGTGTTCTTAGCAAATTAATAGTTGCTGAGAGACACAAAATTCCTTTCCTTTGCAATAACTATTTTTTATTTTTTAGTACAGTACTGGGGTAGTGCTAGAGGAAGATGCAAAGATAAATAACGCTCAGCTTCCTACCTCAAGAAAGTTGAATTCCACTAGAAAAACTTTTGAGTTTGTAATTTTAAAAATTCTTTTAAATTACTTTGGTATGTATTAGCTAAACCTGTTAGGGTTTTTTTTTTTTTTACTACACCTCATATTATTCATGATACTGTGAGATCATCTCTTTGGTCATGCCCAGGAATATTCCATTATATTTATGTATCACTTTTGTTCAACCATTTCTCAGTGGTTTAAGAGGTAATCTAAGATACAACCCCAGACTCTAGTTTTTTTACTCCTTTCTTCCCTCCCTTTTAAAACAGGTTTTAATTCATGTCTTTTGTTGTTTTTTTTTTAACATCACCAAATTTTCCCCAGTTTCTTTTCCCACTGCCACCCCTAAGAAAGCCATTCCATTTCACAAATACTGTTTTAAAGAAAAAAAAAATCAGCAAGGCTCATCAGTGTACAAAAATTCAAATCTACAAAGGGACGGGGAAGAAGAGGATGTCAAATCTTTTCTTTGGAGCCATATTTGTTCTTTGTAATTTTGTAACATTTTATTTAGATTATTTTGTGGTTTTTATTTTCACTTGTTTCAAACTATATATTTCTTCACTCTGCTTACTTCACTTCTCATCGGTTCATGTAAATCTTTCCTTGCTTCAGTGTATTCATAAATATTCATCATTCCTTATAGCACAGAAACATTTTATCTCTTTGAAATGTGAGATGAACAAATTTAAAGATGTCTCCACTCCAAATGGATTATTTGTTCCCAATCTGCAGTACAGCCTTCTGAGCTTTTATTGGCTTGATCAGCCACTGTTGGACACACTGTACCTTGACCGGACATAGTGATGTCATTTTGGTGCTCTTCAAGCACAAAGGACAATCACCATTCTGTTTTATTCATGTGCCACATTTTGTATAGCCTTTACCCACTTGATGGATGTTTTTTTTTTTCCAATTCTTTGCTGTCACAAAAAAGATAAAAGCTTTTGTAAATATTTTGATGTATTTGGTGACTTTTTTCTGGGTCAAAAGTCACCAGCTTTGCTTTCTAGATAGTTGTATTGATTCATGGATCCACCAACCAGAATTTTTTTCTTTGATGAGCTTTGGATTTTGACCATGATGTTCCTGGGGCTTTTCCTTTTGGAGCTTCTTTCAGGAGACTATTGGTAGATTCTTTCTGTCTTTACTTTGTTTTCAAGTTCTGATAGGTATGAGCAGTTTTCACTTGTCATTTTTTGAAATACAGAGTGTACATAGGCCTTGTTTTTATCATACTTTTCTTAGACTTAGAGTATTTCTTACTGGTTTATGGAGTCATTGATTTTTGTTTGATTTATTCTAGTTTCCAAAAAAAATCTATTTCTAGGATAAGGTTTACCACTTTATCTTAATAAACTATTAATTTTCCTTTTAATTCTTTTCTCTAGACCTCTTATTTTTTAAGTCTCTTGCTTCCTTTCTTCTAGGTATTCATGTAGTACTTTTGGAAAGCCATTTTTTTTCTTAGAATCTCTGTTTGAAGTTGTTATAGAGAGTTATTCTCTTCTTTTTGTGGAATTGCTAGATTCGCAACATTTTTTTTTTATACTGATGGGAATTTTCTCAGATTTATTGCTCTTCCCAGCTCGTTGAATTGGGGCATTGAGTGAGCTTTTGGGAAGGATGGTTAGTTTTGCTTGGTCTTGCCTGGGGTCACTAGGGTTCCTTTGTTAAGCCCCACTCTACCTCCATCCAGATCTTTGAGGATGGTAGTACTAGATCTTCTGTCTTCCGTGGCATTTCAGGACTTATTTTAGGACTTTAGAACCACTTAATTGCCTGAGCTGGTCTCCTCTGAATATATTGGCACTGCATTGGCTGCTTCCCCTACTTGCTACTCCCTGGTACTTCCAAAGTCCCCAACGTGAGGCTTATTGACCACCTTTGGGCTTTTTCTGGGTAGTCTGGTTCTTGCTTCCTTCAGATACTGAACTTTGCAGGCTACCTACATCTGTCTCTAGCCAATCTGTTCCCACTTTGAGATTATCCTGTAATCCTTTGCTAGCAACTCCCTTTCCTTTTTTGCCTTCAGGCTTTTAGATGACACCTTCTGTAGTTCTGGGGTGATTAAAGTCTGTACTTTGTAATTTAATTTCTTGACTGTTTTTGGTCTGTTGAGAACTAAAGAGATGTATATGAGCAAATACGGGGCAACTGGGCAGTCTGCTTTTCTTGTTCTGGAAGCCATATTAGCCAGAAGTCTCTAGTTTAGCTTCTGAGAGGCTTTGTCCTGGAGGCCTTGCAGTAGAACATTATCCAGGAATAACACAACAAAACTAGGAAATAGAAGGCCTGTATTCTCATGTCTGCTGTGTTGACTTCTGTGACCTTGGTTAAGGCAATTGGAACATCCCTTCCAGTTCTAATACTCTATGACTTTCCCAGAATGGAAATATTTACAATGACCATGCTTTCCTTTCCTATTTCTCTAGAAATAGAATCATAGTTTTTATTCTAGGAGGAACTTTGAATACTTGCTTATTTTAACAGATTGGGAAAATGAGGTTAAGAGAGGTGAAGTGACTTGATAAAGGTCACACGTACTTAGGTGGTAAAATTCAGATTAGAAAATAATTCTCCTAATGCCTAGTCCAATACTATTTACCTTATGTCATGCCAGATAGATTGTGGCCAACCACATGATTATGATTGTTTCTCATTTCTTAAATATTGTGACTCACAAGTGCCCCATTTCATCACAGTGTTGAATGTGAACTAATAGGGTGCTGGCTTTAAAGCAATGCCTACAGCAAGGAGGATTCCTTTTCTTATTTTTGTAAGTAATTTATGTAATATTGGAATTGTCCTTTGAATATTGATAGAACTCATTTGCAAATATGTCAGGTTCTGATTTTTCCCACTCACCACCACCTTTGGACACATCTTCAGCATCTGATATTATAGATTACTTTTTCCTTCTGAATACTCTCTCTTCTCTAGGTTTTTGTGACATTAATCTCATCTAGTTACTCCTTTTCTACCTCACCAACTGCTCTTCTCAGTTTTCTTTTCTATTTCTTCATATGTGTCATGTCTTCTAACTATGGATGTCTCCCAAGATTTTTGTCCTGGCCTTCTTTCTCTTCTCTCTCTATACTATTTCATTAGGTGATCCCAGCTTCAATGGATTAAAATCCCTATACAGATAATACTTTGGTCTGTATATCCAGCCCTAATCTTCCCTCTGAGCTACATTCTTACCTCCACCTGCCTCCTTAACAGGGGCATGTCACTAGATAATAAAGGATGGGCCAAATGGCCTTGCTCTGGCCAAAAGACCCTGAATTGAGGGTGCAATAAATTTTTATAAGCATAGAACAAAGAACAGAACAAAAATCATGTAACCGGCCAACATTACAAAGGTGAGAGATTATGATCTCTCATCACAGAAAGCAGGAACAGCCCCCTCCTGTGGAATTACAACTAGTTTCTCTCTCAGAGCAGTGCTTTTGTGAATTTTATGCATTCTAGCTGCTTCCTGAAGTTATGTTAAGATCAGATTTACTGGCAGCTGGGGAATTAGGTAAGATGACCTTAATTATTGAAGATCAGACAGGGTCAGGCACAAGGTCATCCTAGCTTCTCAAAAATATCTCACAAACCTTGCAGGAAATGCTGAGATAATGTTTTATGAGAGTACTGAGAACAGAGATTTTCTTTAACTGGCAGCCATTGTGGGAAATATTAAATTTTGGTATCTAACTTCAGAAAGACTGAACTTTAGCACACATAAGTTGCTGCTTTTCTCAGATACAATGAAGAGGCCCAGGCTTTTTATATAGAAAACAGAATTACAGAAAAACAGGTTACAGGATAAAAACAAATATGAAATGTAGGTTCAAGAGTTAATTTTTCATTTGGTAATATGTAGAAATGCTAATGATTTATATAAGTTTATTTTATATTCTGTAATTTTTCTGAAATTGTTAATTATTTCAACTAGTTTTTAAAAAATTAATTCTCTAGAGTTCTCTAAGTATACCATCATATTGTCTGCAAAGAATAATTGTCTTGTTTACCCATTACCTATTCTAATTCCTTCAATTTCTTTCTCTTCTCTTATTGTGGTAACTAGCATTTCTAGTACAATATTGAGTAATAGTAGTAATAATGGACATCCTTGCTTCTCCCCTGATCTTACTGGGAAGACTTCTAGTTTATCCCCATTACAGATAATATTACTTATCATTTTAAGGAAAGCTCCATTTATTTCTATACTTTCTGGAGTTTTTCATAAGAATGAGCATTATATTTTGTCAAAAGCTTTTTCTGCCTTTACTGATAAAATATTGAATCAACCTGCATTCCTGGTATAAATCCCAACTAGCCATAGTATATGATCTTCGTGATATATTGCTGTAATCTTCTTGCTAATATTTTATTTAAATTTTTTCATCAATATTCATTAAGGAAATGATCTCTAGTTTTCTTTCTCTGTTTTTGCGCTTCCTGGTTTAGGTATCAGTACCATATTTGTGTCAGAAAAAGAAATTAATAGAACTTTGCTTATTTTCCAAATATTTTATATAGTATTGGAATAAATTGGTCTTTAAATGTTTGGTTGAATTCTCTTGAAAATCCAAATGGTCCTGGAGATTTTTTTCTTAGGGAGCTCACTGATGGTTATTCAATTTCTTTTTTCTAAGATCTGGTTACTTAAGCATTCTATTTCCCTTTCTGATATTCTGGTCAATTTATATTTTTTTGTAAATATTTATCTGTTTCACTTAGATTGTTAGATGTATTGGCATGTAATTGGGTGAAATAACTCATTGCAATTACTTTAATTTCCTCTTCAGTGGTGGTGAATTCATTCTTTCCATTTTTGATGCTGGTAATTTGGTTTTCTTTTTAATTTTTTTTTTTTATCAAATTAACCAATAATTTATTTTATTGTTTTTTCCTCCCATAAAACCAGCTTCTAGTTTTATTTCAGTGGTTTCCTTATTTTCATTTTTATTAATCTCTCCTTTGATTTACAGGATTTCCAATTTGGCATTTAATTTGGAATTTTTCTAGTTTTTTAGTTTTTAGTTTTTGTTTTAGTTTTTGTTTTTTTTAGTATTATGCTCAATTCATTGATCTGCTCTTTCTCTATTGTATTGATGTAAACATTTAGAGATATAAATTTTCCTAAATTTTCTCCTGTGTGCTGCTTTGGATGCATCCCATGCACTTTGGTTGTCATTTCATTGTCATTCTCTCTAATGAAATTATTGATTATTTCTATAATTTGTTCTTTGATGCACTCATTTTTTAGGATTAGATTATTTAGTTTCCAATTATTTTTAATCTGTTTTTACAGTCCTTTATTGAGTGTAATTTTTGTTGCATTATGATCTGAGAAGCATACATTTAATATTTCTGCTTTTCTGCATTTGGTTGTGAGGTTCTGATGCAGTAACACATGGTCAGTTTTTGTGTAGGTGCCATATACTGCTGAGAAAAAGGTATATTCCTTTGTGTTTCAATTCATTTGTCTCCAGAGATCTATCATATCTAACTTTTCTAAAATTTCATTCCTTAACCTCTTTCCTGTTTCTTTTATGGTTAGAATTATCTAGTTCTGAGAGTGGAAAGTTGATGTCCCCCACTTACATTGTTTAACTTTCTGTTTCCTCCTGTAACTCATTTAACTTTTCCTTTACGAATTTGGTTGCTGTGCCATTTGATGCATATATATTCAGTTTTAATATTACTTTATTATCTGTGGCACCTTTTAGCAAAATGTAATTTCCCTGCATATCTTTTTAAATTAGATCTATCTTTGCATTTGCTTTATCTGAGATAGTTACTCCTGCTTTTTTTTTTTTTAATTTCGGCTGAAGTATAATATGTTTTGCTCCAGCCCTTTACCTTTACTCTCTGTGTGTCCCTCTGCAACAATTTTTTTTTTGTAAACAGCATATTATAGGATTCTGATTTTTAATTCACTGTTCTGTCTGCTTCTGTTTTATGGGTGAGTTTGTCCTGTGCACATTCACAGTTATGACTACTAATTGTGTGTTTCTCTCCATCCTACTTTATCCCCTGTTATCCTTCAATCCTCTCTCTCTCTTTCATTCTCTCTCTCCCTCCCTACCTCCCTCTCTTACCTTCACCCTGTCACTCCTCAAAAGTGTTTTGCTTCTGACCACTGCCTCCCCCAATGTGCGGTCCCTTCTATGAGCCCTACTCCTTCTCATATCCCCCTCCCCTCCTACTTCCTTGTAGGGTAAGATAGATTTCTGTACTGAACAGAGTGTGTATGCTGTTCTCTCTTTGAGACAGTCCTGATAAGAGTTTGAGCACATCCTGCATCCCCTCATTTCCCCCACCACCGTAAAGGCTTCCTCATGCCTCTTTTATGTGAGATAACTTACTTTGTTTTACCTTTCCCTTTTCTCCCAGTTCCTCCCATTCTTTAACCCCTTAAATTTTTTTTTTTACTATCATCCCATTATAGTCAATCACGCCAAAGTCTTCTGTCTATGTATGCTCCTTCTAATTGTCCTAATAATTATAAAAGTCTTAGGAGTTTACAAGTATTATTTTTTTCCATATAGGAATGTAAACAATTTAACCTTATTGATTCCTTATGATTTCTCTTTCCTGATAACCTTTTTATACTTCTCTTGAGTCTTATATTTGAAAATCAGATTTTCTATTCGACTCTAGTCTTTCTATCATGAACGCTTGAAAGTCCTTAATTTCATTAAATATATATTTTTTTCCCTTGAAGGATTATACTTGGTGTTGCTGTGTTATAGTTTGATTCTTGGTTGAAATCCTCGGTCCGTTGTCCTCTGGAATATCACATTCCAAACCCTCAGAACTTTTAATAGAGATGTGCTAAATCTTATATGACTATGATTCTTTGATATTTGCTTTTTTTTTTTTTTTACTGTTGCTTGCAATATTTTTTCCTTGACTGGGGAACTCTGGAATTTAGTCATAATATTCTTTTTTTTTTTTTTGAGGGCAGTTGGGGTTAAGTGACTTGCTCAAAGTCACACAGCTAGTAAGTGTGTCAAGTGTCTGAGGACGGATTTGAACTCAGGTCCTACTGACTCCAGGGCTGGTGCTCTATTCACCGCACCACCTAGCCGCTCCCATAATATTCTTTTTTGTTTGTTTGTTTGCTTTTTGGAGGGAGGAAGGCAGGGCAATTGGGGTTAAGTGACTTGCCCAAGGTCACACAGTTAGTAAGTGTTAACTCTCTGGGGCTGGATTTGAACTCAGGTCCTCCTGACTCCAAGGCTGGTGTTCTATTGACTGTGCCACCTAGCTGCTCCCAAGTCATAATATTCTTGAGAGTTTTCATTTTGGGATCTCTTTCAAGAGATGATCAGTGGATTCTTTCAATTTCTTTTATTCTCTGGTTCTGCGATATCAAGAAAGTTTTCCTTAATATTTTCTCGCAGTATGATGTCTAGGCTCTTTTTCTGATCATGGTTTTAAGGTAATCCAATAGTGTTATTCCTAGGGCCTCCCTTCCCAGTAACTTGCCAGGACATGGCTTGCTGGGCTAGACAGCATTCAGATCTTACCCCAGTGAGACAGGCCTTTCCTAATGAGTTGCCTTGAACTGGAAAATTATTTCACCTTGTCCTTTTGTTGCTTCTATTACTGTAGAATTTGTTTTTGAGGTATTATTTTAACTTTGTTTGGAGGTAAATTTGGGAGAGCTCAGGTGAGTCTTTGCCTTTACTCTGCCATCTTGACTCAACCTTGCCTCAAGTCTCTTGATACTCTATTTCCACCTTCTATAAGATAAAAAGGTCATTTGTTCCCTGCTAAAGAGTGAGCATAACTGGTCTTCCTGCTTGGTGAGCTCCATGGATCTCTATTAACTCCAGGATAAAATATACAATAATCTTTTTGGCTCTTAAAGTGCTTTGTGACATGTCCCTTTTCTATCCCTCCTGACTCTTCTACTTCTACCTCTATCTTGCCCTCTTATTACTTATTACTTATTACAAGCATAAAAACCAAGATCAGAAGTAGAATTTGTAAGGGAAAGTATATGTCTATATGTGTATATGTATGTATGTGTATAAAGTATATGCATATCTATCTATTTCTATTTATATGTAAATCTATCCTCTCTTAATTGTAGCCTTTTGGGGTATAGGGGGAGGCAGGGAGAAAAAAGGACAGAATAAAAAGTGAACAACAGAGAACACAAGGAAGCAAAAATGGACAGTTCTAAACACAAGGTGTAGTACTTATGATTTAGGCTTTCTTGAAATGGAAATTTATTGTTATATATTTTGAATCCTCTCATGTTTTGCTGTGCACATGACATACTTTTTTTTCTTCTCTTATTATGTATTTAGGTTTCAGTATTTAAGTTTATAATGTTTCTTTTTCTTTTCTGATTTTGTAATTAAGTTTCAGTAATTAAAAAAAAGAGAAAAAAGAAAAATAAAAAAAAAATAAGACCAAATTACCAGTATCAAAAATGGAAAGACTGAATTTACCACCAATGAAGAAGAAATTAAAGCATTAATTAGGAGCTATTTTGCCTAACTGTATGCCAAGAAATCTGACAATCTTAAGTGAAATGGATGAATATTCATAAAAATATAAATTACTCTTAACAGAAGAACAAATAAAATACTTAAACCCATTTAGAAAAAGAAATTGAACAAGCCAACATTGAGCTCTCTCTCTCTAAGAAAGGAGCAGAAGCAGCGGCTGTGCAGCTGCCTCCATGTGGCTGCTTCAGAGATCCCAGCCTGCAGACTGCAGGGAGGCTGAGCAATCATTTGGAGTCTAAGTGCTCTTGTGTTGAGTGGCCTGGATTGCAGTCTTGGGTGGTGGTCCTGAGGTGCATTTTCAGTGAGCCAAAGCTGGTGGGGGCTGCAAAAAACGGCTGCCTCCTAATAGCTCTGGCAGCTGACAAAACCCCAGTAATTTGGGACAGAGCTTTCCCCTCTGGAAGCAGAGTTCCACAGAGCTAAAAATCAAGTAATTCACTGGCAACATGAGCAGGCAAAGGAAGCAAAGTAAGAACAGCAATCGAACTCTAGAATCCTTTTTTGGGGACGAAAAGGATCAAAGCATGGAATGGGAGGAAGACAACACAGTCAGAACTCCCACACCCAAAGCTACCAAGAAACATGAAGACTGCCTGCAAGCCATAGATGAGCTTAAGAAGGATTTTGAAAACTAAATAAGAAAAGTGGAAGAAAAATTGGGAAGAAAAATGAGAATGATGCAAGAAAATTATGAAAAGAGGGTCAACAATGTAACTGAAGAAAATAACAGCTTAAAAAATAGATTAACTCAAATGGCAAAAGAGGCCCAAACAGCCAATGAGGAGAAGAATGCCTTAAAAAGTTGAATTTACATATGGAAAAAGAATCTCAAAAGCTTTCTGAAGAGAATAATTCCTTCAGAATTAGAGTGGAGCAAATGGAAGCAAATGACTTTATGAGAAATCAAGATACTATTAGACAAATCCAAACAAACAAAAAAATAGAAGGCAGTGTGAAATATCTCCTTGAAAAAACCATTAAC
>JAQQSW010009292.1:0-13268 GCA_028646575.1 Pseudocheirus occidentalis
CTTCCTTTTTGGCTTGTTTTGTTTTTGTGTCTTTTTGGATTGGGGAAGGCAAGACAATTGGGGTTAAGTGTCTTACCCAAGCTAGTAAGAGTTAAGTGTCTGAGGCCACATTTGAACTCAAGTTCTCCTGACTCCAGAGCTGGTGCTCTTTTCACTGAACCACCAAGCTGCCCACCATAACATATTTCTGATCAACTGTTTGAACCATTTACAATCTGTGTGCTGAGAGGTCTGGAAATCATCTCTGCCATCACTTATTCAGTCACCCCCAAGTCCTGTTTCTGGTTTGCTGAAGTGAGGTCAGCACTGTATACTATTCTAGGATTTTTTTCTCACTCCAGTGCAACAGACCTTTCCAACATACCTTCTAAGTTGTCTTGGGCTGAAAGTTGTTTGAATCCCTTCTTTTGGGGGTTCTGTCACTCTACAATTTCTTTCAAGTCATTATTTAAAGGTATTTGGAGGAATTTGTAGTAGAGTTTAGGTGAACCCCTGCCTTTTCTCCCATGTCTTGCCTCCACCTTTGAACATAATATTTTCTAGAGAGATTCTAATGAAGAAATTTCTTTCACCAAAACCAAGACAAAATATAATAATAATTAAAAAAACTAGTTTGGAACTTAGTTTCTGAGATAGTTGTTTTTGACATAAAGATAGTAATTAACTCACCTTGGAACACATGATCATGTTTGTGCTAGAGGTGAATCTTTAACTCAGGTAAATGACTTTGAACTCCATTTAAAAATCAGCCATTTTATTATCCTCAATAAAGTCAGTTTTTCATAAATTAGATGTTTCCTAAAGTAGAGTTGGAGGCAATACAAAAGATGAAATATTTTCTATTATGTTCTTTTCTCTTTCATTAAAAAAGCCTATTTTTAAACACTTAGTATTTTCTTTTACTTTTTTTTTCCTTTTTGGAAGGGGGAAAGCAGGGCAATTGGGATTAAGTGACTTGTTGAATGTCACAAAGAAAATAAGTGTTAAGTGTCTGATTACAAATTTGAACTCAGTTCTTCCTGATTCCAGGGCTGGTGCTCTATTCATTATGACCCCTAGTTGCCTCAATTTATTACTATTTTCTAAAAAGCTTTTATTATTTATAATTTCCATTGTTTTCTTTTTAGCTTCTCTCTTTCACCTTCAGTTTAACAAGCCCTCTTTTGTTTTTATGTGATATTTGTTTATTTGTAGGATTTCTAATTTTAAATACATATAGAGTTGTTTTGGTCTTTTCCCTTTTTCTGTTTTCATTGTATTTTTGTAGGAATATTAATTTTCCCCTGAGAACTCAGTTAAATGTCACCTAGGAATTTTGTTGTATGATTTCCTCATTATTATTTTCTTATGCATAATTATTGCCTCCATGCTTTATTCTTTGATCCATGCATTATTTAGGATTTCATTGGTATTGCCATTTGAATCTCTTTTTTATATATAGTCCCTGAATCAATAACTATTTTCATTGCTTTATGTCTTCCAAAAGAATTTTTTTTATTTCTGCCTGTTCAATGTTGTTTGCAAAGTCTGTGCCCTCTGAGTATATATGTCCTGTGGAGTAGAAACATACATACACATAATATGTGTGTATAATATAATTTTCATTTGCAAACTTACTTACAAAATACCGTAAGTATTTTCGTTTTAGTTTCTCCAGTAATTTTCTAGTTCTACATTTTCCTTTTTGTTTGTATTTCTATTAGACTTACACTGAGATATGGGGGACATTGAAATATCATATTTCCATTGTGTCAATGCATATGTATTTTTATATAGAGATAATTAACATTTCTTTTATCAATTCGGATGCTAAGGTATTTGGATAATTTAATTAATTATAGTGGTTTGTTATCTATAATTACTTTGAGAATTATAGAACTTCCTCGTTTATCACTTTTCGAAATATTTAAATGCTTGCTTTTGTCCAGTGACATTACTTTTTTATTGACTTGATGCGTTTTAATTTATTTTTCTTCAATTTTTTCTTGTGTAACTCTTTGCTTTTTAACCATGTTATTTGTAAGCAACAGATTGTAGTGAAATATATTTTATGTAATCTACCAACATTTTCCTGTTTCATTGGATTATTAATCCATTTATATTTAATGATATGAGTATGAGAATTGAGTTAATAGTTACCTTAATTATAGATACTTATATATGTGAATATACACACAGATATACATACACATGTTTGCGCATACATGCACACACATCTAATCTATCTACATATAGATGTACATTCTTGTGTACATGTACACATCCATATGCACATACAAATATATACACACATACATATATACATAACTATATATGTATGTATATATATACATGTGTGTATGACTTTTCCTTCTGCTGAAAACACAGAGCAATATTCTTCAGCTTAATCTTTTTAAAGATGGCCCTTTTCCTATTGTATGTCTCTCACTCATTTATCATCCCTCAGTTTCCCATCTGTTACACTTTTACCTTTCAATTTTTTCTGATTAGTTCCATATTTCTTGTTTTTAATTCCCTATTTTTTCTGATGTTAATTATTCAAGTATATTTTCCTATCCTCTTGTCCCCTTCAACTAAACATATTCATTAGTTTTTGAAATTTCCTTTTCCTTCTTTTTCAAAGATGATTTTTCTTCCTCATTCTCTTCATTATCCATCTTTTCTTTATCTCTATTTGAAACAGTCCTTCTCTGTTTCAAAATTGCTTACACTTCTCCAGACTCTCTCTACTGTCTACATTCTCTGAGGAGTGAGTTTTAAAGTTAACAATTCAGAGCTCTCTCTTCTAGACATTTTGTGTCACAGAAGAGCTTGCCACAGATTTTGATTTACTTTGTGTCTCATTTCCAGAAAATTATGGTTCCTATATTTGACAGAGAAAACACTGCTTTCTGGCAGGAACTCCTCTTCTTCATTCCCAATTATGAAACTCCACTATGGGACTTACACCAGAGGTGGGGAACGTGCATCCTTGATGCCACATGTGGCCTTCTAGGCCCTTGGGTGTGGTCTTTAGGACTCCAGAGAGATTCTATTTTCCATCATTACTTACATTGACCATTTGCCTCAACATCTCCTCCATAGTTCCAAGCTGTCCCATCCTTCAAGGAACCAGTAGTCCCCAAGAGTTCAAACTTACCACACTGTGCAGCAAGACAAGGGGTCTTTTCAAACAACAAATTCCCACCAAAACACCCAGAGAAAGATTCCTATGTTCTTTCACAGAATATTTTCCTTCACCTTTAGGTAAAGACCACCACCCAAAGAACTCCAGTTTTCTATTCTATTTTTTCACATTCCAAGCCATATTCTGCAGCAGGAAGGTGACAGAATGAAGACAGTATTCAGCCTGGAGTTGGAAAATGACAGAATTCAAATGTGACCTCAGATAAAGTTTACAGAGGTAAAAAGACTTTAAGTGACATGACATGTCATAAGTAGAAGTTTGGATGTCTAGATCTTGTGGTGGGGTGGGGTTCCTACTAATGAATACTCTTACTGGTGAGTGAGGCAGTTTCCTCATATATAAAAAGTGGATAATAATAGTACCTAAATTACAGAGTTGTGAGGGTCAAATGAAATAACATTTTTAAAGAAGTTAACACACTACATATCACATGATAGAATTTTTAAAAAGAAATATTAGTTGTTATTTTTTACTATACTCCTCTGATGACCAAAAACTTGGCTCCAGCCCCACCATCCACAGAACTGATGTAGATTAGGGTGATAGATTGAGTGTTGGTTCATTCTACTCATGTGTAGCCAGGATGGGTGATCACACTGGAGCCCCAAAGATAGTACCAGTAATCAAAATAAGTACTACACTTCCTAATTGGCTATCTGGGAATCTGCTTAGCTTTGCTGGATAGGTGATTCTTGGTATTAATCCTACTTCCATTGAACTTTGGAATATCACATTCCAAATCTTTGAGTCCTTTAATGTAGACAATACTAATTCTTGTGTTGTCCTAACTTTGGCTCTTTGATATATAATTTTGTTTTCTGGCTGCTGGCAGTAATTTCTCATTGATCTAAGATCTGTGGAATTTGTCTATAATATTCCTTGCATAAGAGTAAGAAATGAAATTAGATCTATATACCCATAAGAAAAAAAATATTCTAAATCACTATTGATTAGAGAAATGCAAATGAGACCAGCTCTGAGGTACCACATCACTCTTATCAGATTATCTTACATGACAAAACAGAGAAATCATAAATATTGGAGATATGGAAAAATTGGAATGCTAATTCATTGTTGGTGAAGTTGTGAACTTATGATACCATTCTGGAGAGCAATTTGGAATTATGCCCCAAGGGTCCAAAACTATGCATACCATTTAACATAAAAATACCACTTCTAGAGCTGTATTATAAAAAGGGGGATGGACCCACATATATTTATACCAGCCCTTTGTGTGGCAGTCAAAAACTTGGAATTGGGAGGATGTTCATCAATTGGGAAATGACTGAACAAGTCATTTTGTTTTTGAATGTAATGGAATACTATTGTGCTATAAGAAATGATGAACAAATAGACTGCAAAAAACCTGGAAAGGCATATGAACTGCTGCTGAGTGAAGTGAGAAGAACCAGCAGAACATTGCTCACAGTAAGAGACACAGTGCTCTGTGACTGACTTTGACAGACTTAGCCCTTCTCAGCAATGAAAGGACTTAAAACAATTCTAAAGGACTCATAATGGAAAATGTCATCCACATACAGAGAAAGAACTATGGAGTCGGTAGAGTGAAGCAGACTAGTTTCTTTTTCCGTTTTGTTTTTCCTTTCCCATTGTTTCTACCATTCATTCTAATTCTTCTATACAACATGACTAATGTGAAGATATGCTTTACAAGCATATATATGTAGTACCTATATCAGATTACATGCAGTCTTGGGGAAGGTAGAGAGGAGGAGAAAATTTAAAACATATGATGTTTTGCATGTAGCCCCTTTCATATTATTATCCTATTCAGAATTTTTTATATGCCCTATCATCATAGGAACTTTTTATTGTCAGGATCTGTTGTTGTTGTTGTTGTTTATGCATTGCTGATCTTATTTCTTGACTTTTACCTTTATGTTAAAGTTGGGTTCTGCTCCTGGGCTTGAGGAAGCATTGTACACAACTTCAGAAATTTTGTTGTTGTTGTAGTTCTGTTGTTTTCAAAGCTAGTTGTGGGCATCTGAAAATTTTTCAGTTCTTCTCAGGTGGTATGATCTAAAGAGAGATGTAATTACTGCTCTCCTTGTCTGTATTCCTCTGACTGGGGCTCCCATACCCCTGCTTCTGGGAGCTTTGTTATGTTGGTGATCCCTGTCCCTGGGACTGGAACCCATAGCCGGGTACAATGAATGCAACAGAATACTGAACACAGTGCCAACAAAGAGAACCTTGCAATCTACTTCTGACATATTTTGAACTCCATTACCATTTGTGGTTTGAGAGCTCTGGAAGTCACTGTTGTAAATTCAGTTGTCCCCAGGTCCTGCTGTTTTCATAAACTGGGCCATGCTACTGCCTGCTGAATTGCACAGAAACATAGGGCTTCACTGCTGGTCTGTTTCTGAAGTTTTTGTGGTCACTGATGGACAAATGTGACTATTTTTCCCTGAACTTCTGATTCATAGAAACAAAATATATGTTCACAAAGCTTTTATCTTAAGGCAGCCCCAATTGAGATCTTCCAAAAAATCATGGGATGACCTTGAACAATCTACTTTTTTATCCTTAGGATGTAGGTCGAGAAAGAGCAAAACTTTCACAGTAAGAATTCTCATCAAAGTTACTGAGACAAAACAAAGAAAACAAACTTTTGAACTTGTGACTGGAAAGCTAAAAGTTTATAAGCAGTAATTCTTTGAAAAATACTGATTCAACACAAAGAAAAAATGACTAAAAACAACATACTTACTATTATTATTATTATTATTATTATTCACTAATGAAAAGATATTTCTTCAAATGTGTGTTGCACTGGTCATTTTGGTATATCTGGAAGATCAATTCATCTGAAGGAAATTACTCATCTTTCAGTCTTACTGCTAAAAGGCATTCTGTGCAGCAATTAGAGGTTTGTCATGACAGTGATTTAAGAATATGGATAACTAACAAAGGCCACAAAATTTACCCTCATTTGCCTCATTTTTTCCAGTGGTTGGGTGAACAATTGCAAGGCATATTGTAGATAAAACTCTTGATTATTTGTGGATTGGATTATCTGATCTCTGAGTTCCTTTCAACTTTATTATTATATAATTCTTAAAAAAAGTTAGGGGAGGCAGATATTATGGGGAAATATTACCCATTTATTTTAGGATGTGTTTATGGAGAGGTTTTTTTTTCAATTCTTGATAGACAATGATAATATCTAGGCTCTTTTTATCATGGTTTTCAGATAGTCCAACAATTTTAAAAAGATCTCTCTTGGATTTATTTTCCATGTTAATTGTTGTTTTGTTTTGTTTTTTAATGAGCTATTTCACATTGTCTTATGTTATTTCATTTTTTATTTGCTTTGTGGTTTCTTTATTTTTCATAGAGTCATTGGCTTCCATTTACTCTATTCTAATTTTTAAGGAATTATTTTCTTCATTGAGCTTTTGGACCTTCTTTTCTATTTAACTAATTCTGCTTTTTATGTCATTGATCTCCTCATTGGAGTTTTTGAAACTCTTTTGACAATGGCTTAGTCTATTACTTTTTTATGAATGTTTTTATTGAAGATTTGAAACAAAAGAAAACAGTGATGTACAATGATTCTCAGTAGCTTATCAAAGAGACACAGGCCTTTCTCCTTTTCATCTAGATTTTCCTTTCCCCATTTGTAAATAATTTCAAATCAGCCTAGACTTAATTGTCACAGCATATTCTTCTGCTTATGCGATTGAAATTTTGTTGTCAAGTAGAAATAGTGATTTATTTTTGCCTATTCTGATGTGAGTTTTAAGTGAGGTTTTGAGGTCAGAATTATTAAGCTACACGTTTTAAAAATTGTTTGTACAGTGTATGCATTTAATAGAGAGAATTAAATACACTACATTAGTTCCTAAAATGTGGAATATTTCCCTCCTCCCTGAAATGATATCTTCCACTTACACTTAAGGGGATGATGGGGCTAGTTTATCCATAATGAAATATGCTAGTGTCATAAAGGAAAAACTAGCCTACTTGAATATTAATGAAAAGTATATCTTTGAGTCAGGAGAACCAAAAAAGGATATCAAGAGTACAACTAAAACATAAAAGGTCTTATTTTAAGTATATCCATAACGTAAATACAAAACAAAATAAAGCCCACAGAGACTTATTAGTCTGAAGCAAGTACCTGGTTATCATAATAATTTAAAAGCTTCCAAGAAAACTGCTAACAGGCACTGTCATGTCTCTATTTTGTAGCTTTCTGTGTATACAGCTACATTATTTCCACAAAAAGTATTTTTTAAATTAAAATTTAAACTCAATTCTTGCTATGTTCAGACTTTCAACTAAAATATTACTAAGATCATGATTAGAAATAATCTTTGGGAATTAGCTCTCCCTAGCTAGTAGCAACACATTGATATTGATAAATTGAAGGACATTAAATTAATGTTATTGAGATTAAGTACCCAAATCTCTGAGCATTGAAGAGAAATTTCAGCAAAGCCTCTATATTTTTTCTCCTTCTTTTCTCAGATTGGACTTAAGTCAAGGAGAAAAGATTCATTATCTAGTTTGTGCTCAGACCCTGCCTGGCTCACAGTTTTATACAGAGAACCTGTTCTTTGTATTAAGAAACTAGAGATCTAACTGGAAAATTTCCTTAGCTTCTCCTGGGTTTGAAACACAAGACTCTGTAGGGGAGTGAGAGCCATTGGGAATAGGAAAACTGTTCTTGTTTATGGTATCTGATAATGCAATCCTATTTCAATTCTTGCTGTACATTCATCTATACATTGTTTAATTAGTTCTGAATCCATATGATTTTTGTTTGTTTTTTTGTTTTTGTTTTTTTTCTGGAACAACATGCTGGTTTAATTTGTAATGTACTGCTTTTCTCTGAGATACTATTATATCTTTCACTAATAATTAATGATGGAAGTAGAGTATACATGATGAAATGTGCTAGTGTGATAAAGGAGAAAATAGCCTACTTGAATATTAATGGAAAGTATATCTTTAAGTCCAGAGAACCAAAAAGGGATATTGGGAGTACAACTAAAACATAAAAGGTTTCATTTTAAATATATCCATAACTTAAATCCAAATCAAAATAAAGGCCACAGAGATTTATAAGTCTGAAACAATTATTAGTTGTCATAATAATTTAAAAACTTCTAAGAAAACTGCTAAGAGGTACTGCCATGTCTCTTGCATCTCTGATAGTTTCCTCCATTGGCTCTGATGCTGCATGCCACCTCCTTGCAAGTCTGAAAATCTTGCAGTACAGACTGAGAACTTCTTGTCATGTCATTGTTGTCATACTGTGTCTACCACACTTTCCCCCTCACCCATAGTGTGGAGGAAGAGAGGAGAGAGTGTCTGGAGTCTTGTGGAGTTGATGTGGACACACCAGAGTCTCAAGTCAATTTTCTAAGTTGTTAATTTCTTTGGTACTTTGGGGGGGGTCTCCGTTAGCAATCTTTTGACTTATTTTATGTGATTTTCTTGCATCACTCTCATTTTTCCTCCAAATTTTTCTCCTACTTTTCATACTTGATTTTCAAAATCCTTTTTGAGATCTTCAATGCCTTGCAACCAAGTCATATTTTTCTCGGAGACTTTTAATGTTGGAGCTTTGACTCTGCCTTTTTCGTTTGGTTGTATGTTTTAATCTTCTTTGTCACCAAAGTAAGATTCTATAGTCTGAGGTTTTTTTTTACATTATTTGCTCATTTTCCCAGCCAGACACTTGACTTTTTAACTCTTTCTTAAGGTATGACTCTGATTCCAGTGTGGAAGGTATACTTTAGGGGTTTTTGTAACTGTTTTCAGAGGTACTTCTAGCAGACTGTAAATTTTCAGTTCTTCTGAAACACACTCTTTTCTGCCTTGGAACTGTGCGGAGGATTATCTCTTCATTGCTGCCACAAGTTCTGCTATGCTAATGTTCCTTCTTGCCACAGTACTGCTACCCAGTACTGTTACCTGGATCCAAACACCGGCAAAACACAAGAATCCCACCTCAGCACCAGCAGAGAGAGCCCTGCAATTTCCCTCTGAGTAGCTGTTTGATAAGACATCATCTCTGGGCCAAGTTCTATGGAAGTGGCAATTGCCACTGTTCTATCACCATGTAATGGTAATTTATTTTTTGCTTAAAGGGAAGATCTTTCCCATCCATTAATAGACCCATGTGACCTACTTGAGGCACATGAAAATCTGAATGGCGTGAGTATGTGGTGTAAGGAGCTTGCAGAATGGGTGGAACAGGAAGGGGTGCAGCAGGAAGGGTGCAGCACAACTCAGAGGAAGTTGGTCAGAGTAGTTAAAACTGAGGGAGAGAGAGAAATCAAGCAGTGAGCTATGAGTGTTCTTTTGTGGGCAGGCACTAGCTAGACGAAGGCTTGTAGTTGGTGGTGTCCTCTACATTGTTGTTGTGCATAGATTTCTTTGTTGCTAATATGGATTTGGCTCTCTTGTGTTGGGATTCAGCTTTCTGGTGTTTGAATAAATATTTTGGTTCAATCTTATATGTGGAGAGTCTGCTATATTTTGCAATTTAGAATTACACTGGCACATTCATAGCCACCATAGGCATTGTGAATATTGTGTTGCCACTATACACCACTGTCCCAGGAGTATGGCTGGCCCATACTCCTCTTTTACCCAGTTTCTGCCAGACATTTTATACTGTCCTTCTAAGTTGTCTTTGGTAGTTATAGCTTGAGAAATCTAGAAACTGCCACAGTTGCTGGTGGTTCAATCCTCCTAGGTCTGCTCCAGATTGGCTGGGACCCAACCTGTACTGGTACATTTTGTTCTAGAGTGTGCTTTTCTTTCATGCTGGTGCAAAAGGCCTTTCCTGTCAACCTTTCAGTTCATCTTGATCAGGAAATCTGTTTCCTTTTCTCACTTTGTGTGTTCTGCTGCTGTCAACTTTGTTTGGAGCCATTATTTTACAAGTATTGGAGTATTTGAGGAAGAGCTCAAAAGAATCTTATTTTTATTCTGCCATCTTGTTTACCCCAGTCCTAACTCCTCATACATATAGAGAACTGAGTCAAATTTACAAAAACAAGAGCCATTACCCTAATTGATCTAAAGATATTAACAGTTTCCAGATGAAAGAAATCAAAGCTATCTATAAGTATATGAAAAAAATATTGTTGCTCAATTGGAGCAATGCAAATTAAAACAATTATGAGTTAATAGCTTATACTTATTAAATTGGTTAATCTGAGAGAGGAGGAAAATGATCAGTGCTAGAGGGGAGGTTGAAAAAATGAGACATTAATAGATTCTTGGTGGAGTTGTAAAGTGACTCAACCATTTGGTAGAGCAATTTATAACTGCCCAAAAGGCTATAAATCAATATATACAGTTTAACCTAGCAATATCACTGATAGTTTTGTATGCCAAAAAAGTTTTTAGAAAGGCATAGAACCTATATGCATAAAAATATATAGAGCAGATTTTGTTTTCTGGAGACAAAGAATTAGAGGGAATGTCCATTAATTGGGAAATGGCTGGACACATTTTGGTAAATAATTATGATGAAATACTATGGTGGTATTAGAAACGATGTGGAAGATGCCCTCAGTTAAGACTTACATGAGCTTATGCAAAGTGAAATGTATTTTGTACAAAGTAAAAACAATGTTGCATGATAAGCAGCTGTGAAAGACTTCTCTATTCTCACCAGCAGGATTATCCAATACAATTCTGAGACACTTATGATAAAAAAAGGCTATTCTTCCTTAAAGAATTGTGTCTGAAGGTAGACTGAAATATACTTTTTAAAACATTTTCTTGGGGAGAGAAGGGGTGGGGGAGAACAGAAGGTCGGTCATTGGCAGGAAAGAAAACTGTGTTAATCAATGGAAATGCTAAGAAGTTAGAAGAGGTGGTTCAGATTCTGGGAGAAAAGTTCCCCTGAGATTTGATTCTGTTTCCCCTGAAACAGAAAGTTGACCTATCGGAATACCAAGGGGAACCAGATGCAATTTCCATCCCGAAATGCCAGGAATCAGCCAGTCAGGTCCTGGGGCCAGTCTTGGTGGAGGACATACGTCTCTGTTTCAGTGCCCAGGCACTTTATATAAAGTGGTTTCTGGAAAAGTTAAAGCCTGAAGGTCTCTACCAACTGATTGTGGGCTTTGAAGACAAGTCAGCTTAAGCTCTCTGTATGTACATTTGCACTCAGCACTGGCTGACTAAAAGATCCTGTACAGCTTTTCAGAGACCAGGCCTTTAGCTAAATTGTGGAGCCTTGAGTTTGTCAAGACTTTTGTTCGGATCCTTGTTTCCAACCTGATGGCTACAAGCAGACCTATGCTGAGCTGCCCAAAGCTGTAAAGGACACCATTTCTCTCTGATTCCAATTCCACTGAGAGCTACAGAACTACTTTAAAGTATTTCATTGGCTAAAAAAAGGTTTCTTGATTTTTCTTGAGGATATTTTTGGTATGGTCCCCCACCCAACATGACTATTATGAAAATGTTTTATGGGACCCTACATGCATAAGCTGTACTGAATTACTTTCCTTACGAATGGGTATGGAGGGAAGAAGGTGGAGAACTTGGACCTCAGGGATATAAAAATAAATGTTGAAAATTGTTTTCATATTTAACTGGGTAAAAATAAAATACTAAATATAAAAAAGAAAACAAAAAATGAAGAAAAGCAAGATTCATCAAATAGAAAAAAGGCACCAAAAATCCCTGAAGAAAAAAAATTATTCCTAAAAAACATAATTGGCCAAATGAGAAAAAAAGGTACAAAAGTTCACTGAAGAACATAATTCCTTAAAAATTAGAATGGGGTAAATGGAAGATAATGACTTTATGAGAAATGAAGAAATAATAAAACAAAATAAAAGGAACAGGAAAATAGAAGATAATGGAAAATATCTATTTGGAAAAGCAACTAACATGGAAAATAGGTCTAGGAAAAATAATTTTAAAATTATGTGACTACCTAAGAGTCATGTGGAAAAAAAGCATAGACATCATCTTTTTTTTCTTTTTTCTTTTTTTTAAATTTTTAAATTTGTTTTCTTGTTTACATCATTCATTTTCATTACATTTTTGAATTACAAATTTTCTCCCTGTCTTGCCCCTGCTCCAACACTAAAACAGCAGTCCCATTATAAAGCCCTTCCCCTGATCTGCTGTCTTACTTTCTGGTAGGGCAGGGAGGATCTCCCTATCTCAGCCCCTGTATATCTTATTTCCTACCAGCAGGTACTGCAAAACTTCAAATTCTAGATTCTTTTGATTCCTTCCTTGTCACCCACCCCCACTAGAAGGACAATCAATTCAATACAGGCTATGGATGTGTGATTATACAGGACATCTTCATAGTGGACATATTATGACAGTGGTCATCTGTCTCTCCTTCCTATCCCTCCCCTGCTTTGTTCTGCTCTCTACACTGTCCGTGTCCCTTTACTGAAGTGTGTGCTTCTAGCCTCCCTCCCCCTGACCCTGCCCTCCCATCTGTCATCCCCCCTCTCATCCCCATTAACCCTACTTTCCTGTATGGCATTTTGAGTTTATGCCATTTCTTTCCTAAGCCAAATTCAATGAGAGTAAATGAAAGTAAAGTTGTAATAGTTATCCCTTGCCTCTTCTCTATGGGATGATTAACCCCATTTTGTCTCTCCCTGTCTACTCTCATTCTAGTCCTCTCCCACCTCAAAATTTCACCTTTTAAAGTATCATCCCTGTGCATTCAATTCATCCTATACACTCTATACATACATATACACACATACTCAGATATGCATTCATACGCACATATAGCCTTCTATATGGACGTATGTGTAAGTATACATATATATACATTTGTATTCCCTTCAACTATCCTCATGCTAAGAAAAGTTTCATAAGTTACTATTATCGTTTTTCCATATTGGCATGTAAATGATTCAAATTTGTCAAGTTCCTTATGATTTCTTTCCCATGTTTACCTTCTCATGCTTCTTGTGCTTGATTGTCAAATTTTCTGTTCAGCTCTGGTTTTTTCAGCAAGAATGCTTGAAAGGCCTCCACCTCATTGAATGACCATATTTTCCCCTGGAATAATATGCTCAGTTTTGCTGGTTAGTTGATTCTT
>JAQQSW010009293.1:0-13268 GCA_028646575.1 Pseudocheirus occidentalis
GTGAACATTGCCTACAGGCCATAGACTGACTTAAAAAGGACTTTGAAAACCAAATAAGAGAAGTGGAGGAAAAATTGGGAAGAGAAATGAAAATGATGCAAGAAAATCATGAAAAGTAAGTCAACAACTTGACTGAAGAAAATAACACCTTAAAAAATAGATGAACTCAAATGACAAAAGAGGCCCAAAAAGCCAATGAGGAGAAGAATGCCTTAAAAAGTTGAATTTGGAAAATGGACAGATGGAAAAAGAATCTCAAAAGCATTCTGAAGAGAATAATTCCTTCAGAATTAGAGTGGAGCAAATGGAAACAAATGACTTTATGAGAAGCCAAGATACTATTAAACAGTTACAAACAAATGAAGAAATAGAAAGCAATGTGAAATATCTCCTTGAAAAAACCACTGACCTGGAAAATAGATCCAGGAGAGAAAATTTGAAAATTATTGGTCTACCTGAAAGCCATGATCAAAAGAAGAACTTAGAAAGCATCCTTCAAGAAATTCTAAAGGAAAATTGCCCTGATATTTTAGAATCAGAGAAGGGGCCTGAGCAGGCCTCAGGGGACTGGCAACCATGGCAATTTCCAGACTTCTCAATCTGCAAAGATGTGGTGGTTTTGCTTTCTTTGGGGGTCTTCAAGCAGAAGTTGAGTTTGGGATTCTTTTTGAGTGGAAGCTGGACTGCATGGCCACTGTGGTCCCTTCAAGTTCTAAAATATCTGCAATCTTACTTTGCAAAGTAGTTATTAAAATTTTACTTGGCAACTGGACTTATGCTAATAATCATTAGCTTGTAATATAACACTACATAGTAAAGTTAACGGGCGCTCAACTTTGGTGTATGTGTATAAACTTGTAGCAAAACGACAAATGATGGAAGATGGAATAGACTCTTTTGAAGCCAAAGGGAGACCCCACATTGGAACTATGGATATCAACAAAAGAACTCAAGAGATCAAGATAAAGTGGGAATTTGGGATAAATATCTGTTTTTCTTCTGAAGACTGAAGACACTTCTTCCTCCTCTGAATTTCTACATTTGTTGGTAAAGTAGGTCTTTTAATGTGTATATCTCTTATAACAGAATACAAGTTCCTTGAGGGCAAGTCTTTTGTCATTTTTGTCTTTCCATACCTGTCATGGTGCCTTAATTTCCTCTTAGTGGGAACTTGAATCAAGGAATGTCTGATTTACATTATTTATCATCTACTTAGATTATAAACCACTTGAGGACAGGGGCTATGACTTTTACTTCTGTTTTTGTCCTCCACCCTGAATCCCTTATACAACCTTGGCATTCAATAAATGTCTTTTTGTGGCTTGATTGCTGTTCTTACTGACTGTAAAGAGACAGTAGAATATGGTACCACCCATCAGTGTAACCTTCTTCCTTATACTTGTGACACAATGTTATTTCCTTGTAAGTACTTTACCTGGAGTTAGGATAAGCTTCCAATAGGTGAGCAGAAGTTCTTTGGTTATGATCCGCATCTATAATATTGTTAGTAGGATACGCCTTCAGTTTTTTACCTCATATTCCTCTAACCCAGTAAGATTAACCCACTTGCTATCCTTCAGTGTGACTCACCTGTTCCAATCTGCACATTTTGGGATGTGTCCATTTAGCTTCTGCTTCATGCCCCAACAGGAAGTACATATACTTCTGAACTACTCCAACTTGTTCTCGGATTTGTAACCTCTATTTGTGAATTATAAAAGAGCACCATTGCTTTACCTTAGGGACAAGAGGTAACACTGCAGATTTATAGTTCTAATGCTATAGCTCATGAGCTCTCACTGTTACACTTTCCATTACTATTTAGTTAAACTATAAGAAATGATGAGCAGGTTGACTTTAGAAAAACATGGAAAGACTTGCATGGAATAATGAAGAGTGAAATGAGCAGAACCAAGAGGACGTTAAATACTATAATACTGATATTGTTCAAAGAATAATTGTGGAAGACTAAGCTATTCTGAGTATTACAAATCTTTGAACCAACTACAAAGGACCTATGAAGGAAGATGCTATCCACCTCAAGAGAAGGAACTGATAAATAGAAGTGTCTGTGTAAAATGATGGCCTTCTCTAGGGTAGAATGGGGAGGGAGGGAGATTGGGAGAGAAACAGGAACTGAAAATGTAAGCAAAAATAAATTAAATTAAATTTTAAAATAGTTATTAGGGTTAGTTCTTAGCAAAAACATACACTTATAAATAAATACACTTACTTAGAGTAAATGGTAATGAAACACATGTGTAGGATACATGTGTGGAAAAGAAATCTCCTGATTTCTGCCCTGGATATAATTTCTCCCTCGAAAGCATGCTTGTTAGGCATGAAAGTAGCATCTCTGGTACACAAGTTCCTTACCTGGGTTATCCACAACTCAGCTTTTGATTGCCAGGAAGAAATACATCTTAAGTCCATGACTTACTGTCTTCTCTACTGCCAGGGGTCCTAATCCTTGAAAC
This sequence comes from Pseudocheirus occidentalis, assembly GCA_028646575.1. Classification (NCBI taxonomy): domain Eukaryota; kingdom Metazoa; phylum Chordata; class Mammalia; order Diprotodontia; family Pseudocheiridae; genus Pseudocheirus; species Pseudocheirus occidentalis. Next base: position 2,478 of record JAQQSW010009293.1, read on the forward strand.
TTCTTCCTTTGAGTAGCTTCTCTTTCTATATCTGCATTTGTTTCTTTCCCCTTAATTGTAGCTCAAACTCTTAAAGTGATGAACTCTCTAACTACAGGGTAGATTGTCTCTCTATGCAAAAGTTGCCACTAGACTTTATTACTGATTGGGAGAAAGAGAGAAAGTCTTTATACCTTCCCTCTTACCTTGCTCCCAAGCATTCTTTTCCACAAAGGGCCTGTGAATTCTCTTAAACTTCCCCCAAACTGCAGAAATTCATCTAGGTCTTAACTATTTCAAGCCCTGTAAATTAATGTACAGTCTTTGCTTGTTAAAAAAAGTTATGTTTTTAATTTCATCAGTGGGAGGGGCTGGCACTTCATAAAGAGACCACCAGGTATGACTGAACTTTTAGTTAGTTTAAAAGCATATTACCTCATTAAAACCTCATCATCTATGACTAAATCCTGTGACTACATCAACTGAATTATGTGACTCTGTGTATAAAGGAGGTTGCATAGTCTTCAGCCTCTGTATACTTCCTGAATCTTGGCTTTGGATCCTTGAGTCCTTGTGCTTTAGGGCACATCATGGACCTGGCTTGCTCCCATCTCCTCTAATCTCTCACTCCCAACTTCTTTTTCACTTGCCAGGCTTCCTGTCTTGTCATCTCTAGGATCTACAACCCTCTACTACCTTGGAATGACCCATCATGGCAAGGGTTAATGTTTAACTACACCCTGTACTTTAAAAAATGTTTAATTGATGGTTTTTCTTTTTGAATATTGTTATCAGTTCCTGATGATTCCTCCACAATGAGTCCTCCTTTATAAATACAGTGAATCAAAGCAAATCAGCATTATGTTTGAGAATATGTCTCTCTTTTACACTTGTAGTTCAGTGCTTCTATTCCAAGGGGTAGAAGGCATGTATCACCTTTGGGTGACTGGTGATGAGAAATTATGATTGGTCCCTGCATTGCTTGGAGTTCTAAAGTCTTCCAATGCTCTTTATCTTCACATTGTTGTGGTGACCATGGGGTGCAGTATATTTTCACTGACCCTGCATACAGTGTGAAGGAAATTCACACCCTGTATAGCAGATAGGTGGCACATGGCAGATTGAGCTTTGAACTTAGAAGTGGAAAGAACTAAGTTCAGATACTTCCTTAGACAGTTAACTGCTCATGATTTTCCTCATATGTACAATGGGAATAATGATAGAATATATTCCTCAGGCTTGATGTGGGGATGACATGATATAATATTTGTAAAGCACTTTCAAATCTTAAATTGCTATATAAATGCTATTATTATTATTTCCAAGTAAAATTCCAAGTTGTATGACCCTGAGCGAGTCACTTAGCCTTGTTTGCCTCAGATTCTTCATCTGTAAAATGAGCTGGATCTCCAAATGGGATCACAAAGAATTGGATGCTACTAAAAATGACAACAAAAACATTATAAATAAATAATATTAATAATATATTATATGGAAACAATATTAATAAAATACTATATAATAATGTGATAAAATAATTTATATTTATTTACATATGTATACACACATATATGTGTGTATAAGTACACATACACAGGGTCTACCTTGGTATCCATTGCATTATCTAGCAAAAACAAAAAGCAAAAACTCTTTAAAGTAGTTTTAGGGAAAGGACCTACTGTATTTATCCCTACCCTATGCATAGGCTGTGGTAAGGTTTTTTTGGTGCCTATTCTTTGATGTATATAAAATTTCCATAGTTTATTCCCATTATAGGATGATAGGTACATAGATTTAAGGCTGGAAAGGACCTTAGAGGTCATTGAGTCCAAACCTCCTTATTTTAAAAATTGGGAAATAAAGGCCTAGAGAAATTTGCACAAGGTCACATGACTAGTAAGAACTTGAGGCAAGGCTGGAATTCACATTTTCCTACCTCCAAGTCTAATCTGATATTGACTACACTAGGCCTTTATCATTTTATGGCTGACAAAACCAAATCATAAAGAGGTAGAATAACTTCTATGTTCACACAGACATTGAGTGGCAGAAGCAGTCCTCAAATACACGTAAGATAATTATCGTGTCACTTTCTGTGATTGATAATTATGAATTCAGCAATAGCTGTCTTTGGGATTGTACTGGCCGGCAATATGGCAGAAGGAGGAAGATCATTTATTGCTCCAACAGCCTTCACCTAGACTTTTGTTGGACAATCACTCAGTTGTGGGGTTTCCTGAGAAATAGTCTGGCTTCTTTCTGGGTATCCAAATGCTGTATAACTATCTATTCCTGTGTGCCAGACCTCTCTGACTCTCCTGATCCTTCCAGTTTATTCCTTCTCCTTATTTTGGAAAAAGGGGATTTCATTTTTGAGAGCTACTTTCCTTAAGCACACCAACAATGGATTCTGAATCCTATCGAACTGCTTAAGATCCTTGGTATCATTAAATTATGTATTCAAAATGATTTCGTTTTCCCAGCAAACTCCCATGAATAATCTTTTCCTTTAATTACCACTAGAGGGAGTCTCCAGCCTGTACCTGGCACATCTGGGACCAGCTGGGTTCCTGAAACTGTCATCACCCGAAGGAAAACAAGGAGTCAGATTTCTTCATCCTTGACCATTTCCTTGATTCCTACTTTTTACCTATTCACAGATCCTTTTTTCCACACCTTCTCTAGTGCAATCTATTACACAAGGTGAGTTCAAGTAAACAGATTTTTTTTTTCTACAGTAAGAGGGGAATTTGGAGTATAAACTGAGTACAGTTTAGGTAAGATATTGGTTCTTTCTGAGATTACCAAATTGAATACACATTTAAAGAAGCGCGATGTAGTTACCATGACCTCTGGAAAAGACCACTGGACTTGGAATCAGAGGACATGCATTTGATTCTCAGCTCTGCTGTTAACTGTGTGACCTTTCGCTAGTTACTTAACCTTTCTGGGCCTCAGTTTCTCCATTTGTAAATGAAAAGGCTTGAGAAGATGATTTTAAGATAATTTCTACCCCTAAATTTTAAATCTTTTGGCTCTATATAAATTAAATAATCTCTTCCAGAACTTGTAGAAAGAGTATTGGGTCAGGAGTCAGAAGACATAGGTTCCAGTGTCATCTTTACTACCAACTAATTAAATGACTTTAGGAAATCAGTCATTTCTGAGCCTTAGCTTCCTCATAGGTAAATAAAGAGGTTAGACTTGATCTCAAACGTCCTGTTAATTTCTAAATTCTATGATGTTAGATTTCTTTGGTAGGTCTTTCCTCTGGGTTCTGACCCAGTTTAGGGTTCTTTTTGCTGACCTATCCTGCTTAGAGTTTTTACCACAAGGCTGAACTATTATTTCCTTTTGAGATTTTGTATTATCAGGGTTCCTTCCGCGCACCCCCCCCCCCGACCTTTCTTGTCAATTGATCTCATGAACTATCCCTTTAGAAATCCTGTTTCAGTCAATGATCAATCATGACTACTTTTGGACTATTAATTACCCTTCTCAAATTCTGTTCCTCTGTCTATATTCTAAATTTTCTTGAGGCAGAATATTTAAAATTTTCATGTTGAATAATCATGGAGAATGGAAGAGATGACTCAGAAATGGAGATCAGAAAATGTTAAGTTGATTTTCACAAAAGAGAAAAAGGTAAAGTAGATTCTTTAAGTTGTAAACCAATAAGTCTAGCTTGTATTTTTGGTCAAATTATAGAATGTATTATTAAAGGAATTGTAAGGGAACCTTAGAGAATTAGCCTTTGAGTTAGGAAGACTTGGCTTTCAGTCTAGTTTCTGACACATAATTGGATGACTACAGCTAGTAAATGTTAAGTGTCTGAGGCTGGATTTGAACTCAGGTTCTCCTGACTCCAGGGTTGGTGCTCTATTCACTGTGCCACCTAGCTGCCCCTGTCCTCCTAATTTAAAAAAAAAATGAAGAGAAGAGAATCTTCAGATTATACCAGGAATCTTGGGAAAATACTAGAATGGAGATTAAAGATATGAACAGATAGAAGTGATTACAAAAAAACAACATGGGATCAACTCAATGACTAAGCATTATTAAAAAAAATGATGATAAAGAAGGCTACCCTTATCCTAAAAGAGAGGTGAGGGATTGATATGCAGGATGAGACCCAGTTTTAGATGTGAGAAATTTAGATATTTGTTTCCTGTAACGATTTCCTTTTATTATAAAGATTTTGTTTTAATTTTGTTTTTAATATTTCCAAATGGAAGGAGAGAGGGTAGAAAGAAAAAAGAAATTAAAAGCTCGATAAATGAAAAAAAAACCATTATGACTTCATCAAGATCAAGTCATACCAGTCCCTAACCAAGTATGATGAATGCTGGAAGCCCTAGTTTACCTAGATTTTTAGCAAAGAATTTAATATAATATAGTACATACTTCTTATGGAAAAGGTAGAGTGATGTGGACTAGATGGTAATAAAGTTACATGGATTCAGATCAGATTAAATGGGTAGAATTAAAAAGTGGTTGTTAATGGTACCAACTTGGCAAGAGGCCTCCAGTGCAGGGGTGGAGAACCTGTGAACTCAAGGCCACATGTAGCGTTCTAAGTCCTCAAGTGCAACCTTTTGACTGAATCCAAACTTCACAGAACAAATGCCCTAGTAAAAGAATTTGCTCTGTAAAACCTGAATTCAGTCAAAAGGCTGCATCCAAGGACCAAGACGGCTACGTGTGTCCCTCAAGGCCACCACTGTCTAGGGCTATGTGCTTGGCCCTGTGGTACTTAATATTTTTTATCAGTGACTTAAATAAAGGCATAGGTGGCATCACGTTTGTAGATGACAAAAAGCTGGAAGAGATAGCTAATATGCTGAATGACAGAGAGATGATCCAAAAAAAATTGGATTGGATAGAACCTTGGGCTAAATCCCAATAGTCTTGGTAAATCCCCAAAGACCTTGAAACAACAGAAATATTGAGCCAGTTCTAGCCAGATGAAACTTCATAGAGATAAATGTAAAGATTTCTGGTTGGGTTTAAAAAGACAACTCTACAAGTCTAGGTTGGTGGAAACATAGCTAGAGAGCAGTTCTTCAGGTGACTCATAATGTTTTCTATTTATAACATTCCCCATTCAGAGATTTTTTTCTCTATGTTGACATGTTAGCAGTCATTTCGTCTCCACTCCCTGCACACCCACATTGTCTTACCTTACAACATTTTTTCCTCAGCACAGAAACATCTGGCTTCTGATGTAGGGCTTCTGCTCAATTCTCTATTGATTTTAAAATTGATCAATATGTATTATCAAAAGTAATCAACATTCAATCATGTTGAATATCTACTGTGCAAGATATTTTGAGATGTTATAAAAGACATCAAGAGGGAGCAGGTGTAATTCTTTTCACTGAGAAGCATATAGTCAAATGGGGACATTTTCATAAGCTGATTGAAAAAGTAAACAAAAATATGGAAGATAAACAATAGTTCAAAGCATAGTTCTAAGAAAATTTTAAAGATGTATTTAGCATACTGCTAAATGAGGGATGCAGGTAACATGGACTGCAGCTTAGAGAAAGTGGGAATAACTTCCCAAGTAGAGGGACTTGGGAAAGTTCAGGGGAAGGAGGATGTGGGCTGGATCTTGAAAGATGGGGAAGGATTTTAAATGGGCAGAGAGGGGATGGAAGGGCACTTTAATGGGAAGAATATTAAAAATATCTCTGTGATCCATCACTCATCCCACCAATCCACCACCCTGTTATCTCTTCACCAATTAGAAATAATTCTCTTTAGAATTTAGACTTATTTTGTTGGCTTTGATTTGAGCTTTATTTTTACAGGGGAAAAGTGGATATCACTAAAAGTTAGACTAGACACTGGACAATCATCTGGTCCATTGCTTTTCTTGTGCCTCTCCAGATCTCCTATTCTCAGAGTCTCAAAACTCATAGTTTGGGAAACTGTCTAAAGATTCTCACTAGTGATGCAGACTCTCTGATGGCATAGTAGATAGAATGCTGGACCTGGAACCAAGGAGACCTGAGTTCAAATCCAGATCCTGTGGCCGCAGGCACTTACTAACTATGTGACCCTGGGAAAGTCACTTAGCCACTATCTGCCTCAGTTTCCTCAACTAGAAAATAGGAATTATAATAGCATCAGCCTTCCAGAGCTGTTGTAATGATCAAATGAGATATTTGTAAAAGCACTTAGTACCGTGTTTGGCACATCTCTAGGCACTAGGTAAATGTTTATTCCCTTCCCGTCACAACTGGTGGACATGGCCTTTAGGAACAAAGCTTGGGAAATTAATACTAATTGCAAAACCAAGAACTAAGCTGAGGACCTAAAAACTAGAACCCAAAGTGTCTTTTACAAACCTCTTTGACATGACCTAAATACACAACATTTGTGAATTTGATCTAAATGGGTAGCCCTGACCGTCCATTATCCTGCACTGAGGGCAGTTGATTTGGAGGGCTCAAACCCAGAGCCAGCTACTCTCCCTGGGTCACTTATCAGGTAATGGGGCAGCACTACAGGACCTCCTGGGGAAGTGAAGGCAGGAGGGATAGGCCCTCTCCTATTGTCCACTCCTTTCCAAGCATGATTTGTCTACTACTGGGCCAACCTTGCTGAAATCTGCCATTATCCCTCCACCAAGGTCTGAGGAAGTCCAAACCATTACTGATTCATTCCCAGGACATTTGGGTCCCCAAATCCTGGACATCTTCTATCCAAGAAAAGACTTGGAAGTAGGGCATAGGGATAAGAATAGTGGGTCACACTTGAATCTTTAAACCAGGGATATTCTAGGTACCTTGGTGGGGGAAGATGTTAGGTCACCCCACCATCAGGCCGCAGTCTAGAGGACTTTAGGTAATGAAACTCATTTTCTTAACCCATCTACCCCCTTGTTGCTTCCCCCACCCTCATTTTGATGGAATGGGAAGACCCAGATCTCTTTTTTGCCTTAAAGATAGGTTTTCCTGAAAAGAAAGAAGAGGAAGAGAGAGTGAGAATACATGTTACTCTCCCTCTCCCTTCCTCCAGTTGGCCTAGGGACTAACCAAACCATCCATTCTTCTACCCCTTCCTATTCATATTAGGGGTAAGGCCCGAAGGGCATGCATTTGCTAGGCCTATGTCAGTTTAGCACTGCTATTGTGTCTACCATCTTCACCTCAGTATGGGTTTTAGGCCTTTGTTGCTTCTTGTCTTTGTGTGCACTTCTCCCACAATCAGCTTGAAGTGGGAGATGCTTGGACCTTAGCTTGTACCTACAAATGGACAAAGATGGTGGTAATATGGAGTGCAAAGAAGGGTTTCACATCTCCTTCCCCATTCTCACTCCTGCCATCTTGGCACCTAACTAGTACTAGATATCAAGAAACTAGTAGATGATCTAAAGGAGTGACCTCCTTTCTTTCCTCTCGTCATCTTGACCTGGTGTCCCCAGGTCTCTCTCTGTGTATCCTCTTCTCTCCCTCCTCTGGCTACCTCCAACTCAGATCACCTTTCTCTCCTCTTGCCTCAGGTTCTAAAATTCCTAGTTTTGACTCTGCAGTGGAATCATATGCCATCACATTCATATCCCACTATTTGTTCAACCATTCCTTAGTTGATGGGCAAGAACCTTGCTTCTAGTTTTTGCAACACCATGAAGAATGCTGCTATGAATATCTTGCTTTATATGGGACCTTTCTATCTGTCATTGATCTCTTTGGCCTTATAGATTCAAGGTGGATACCTGGGTGAAAGGGTATGAACAATTTAGTAGCTTTTTCTTATACAGTTTCAACGTCTTTACCTTTTACACTTTGTAACATTTGTTCCAATATTTAAGCCCAATAAGCTCTATGATATTAAAGTATTTAATTTTTTTTATTAAACCTGTGATTTCATCAGGTTAGGGAGCTTACCCTCTACAAATTCTGGTCAGCAACTGTTCTTCAATTCATAATCTAAAAGTTGCCTGAAGTGAATGGGTTCTTATAGGACTCACTTAGACTCATGCAGCCAGTTTGTGACAGAGGTGGGTTTGAGCCCAGATCTTCTCGACTCTAATACCAACTCTTTAGTAACTATACCACATCGTCTTTCATGATTTTAAGGTATTAGTGTAAATTTGCATGTTTTGTCCTTTGCAGGTTCTATATTAAGTAGAGAGCAGCCTGCACTCATTATCATCAATCAGAATTTATTGAGTGCACTAAACTGGGGGCTGTGCAAAGCAAATAAATCAGATGTGTTTCCCACAGTCTCTCAGTGCTTATTTCTGAGAGAGGTGACACTGAAATAAGCAGGCATGAATTTGGGCTCATGTTGTCAATGAAGTGAGGCAAGGAGGGAGTAAAGATAGCGTACCACCTCTGAAAAATAATGCTGCCCAGGGCAAGGAAGCTGCTGAGACAAACCTTCAAATCACCACTGCCTGTTGCTCCCCTTTGTGGTGTATCTGGCAGACTCCATGTTGACTCTTCAGGTCTGGAACTGCTCCCACTGTCTGCCTCCCCTTTCCCTCCACAACAAAACTGTTGCAAACACCTGCTGATTCCACTTTAGTAATAACTCTTCAACACGCCTCCCTCTCTCCTCTGACCCTGTCCCCACTACAGCAGGCCTTCATCACTTCTTATCTGGGCTACTGCAATGCCTGTTGGCCAGTCTGCTTTAGGGCTTTGAACTAAAAGAGCATTGAAGAACCTACTCTTCTCATAAGGAAATGATAGCCCTTCAGCCAAGGAATGTAAGCTGAAAACTGAGATCCACAATGACTTGCTTTATGGAACCATTTGTGGCAGCACCTACCATGAAACTGGACAGACCTGATGGATGGAAATGAGGTCTGGCAAGAGTATGTCAGGGAGAGCACAACAGGGAAGCAGGCCTGGAGGGTGCAGTTCTTTGACACTACCAGAAAACACCAGTAGCCCTGTAGAAATAGCAGCTGCAACTTGAGGTTGTTTCCTGGCCATACTTGTTCTCTGAATGTTCCCTCCACATATGAGCCTTGACTGTGTTTGTCCTTCTGAGACCCTCTAGCTACAATGCCACAGTGATATGTTCCAGACAAGCAGCCCACATTGGGTTGGACTTTTCCGAGATCCATTCTGGTATAGCATTCAAATGAATTGAGCCAAAAGAAAAAAAATTAAGCTAAGGAGGTAAGGTCATGGATCTATATGTATGTTGCCAACTCCTTTCTTCCTTATTATGTTTATTTCTCAAAAACAAAAGCTATTTTTTGGCCATCAAAAATTTTGATGTCTTCTTTGACAGTTGGAGTTGGGGGGAAATGGCTGAATTTTGTAAAGGTAGCTAAGTAAGAGAAGAAATGTTGTATGTGAGGAATAGTTAGCTGTCAGTTCCATTGGAATAGAGAATAGGTAAAAAGGAATAGTATGACAAATCTAGAAATGTTGTTGAGGACTAGATCCTGGAGGGTTTTAAAGGACAGGCTGAAAAGTACCGTTTTTGAATAGGACAGTGATTAGGCCAGATCTGTGTTTTAGGAATATGGATTTTGCAGTTATGTAGATGGAAGAAAGAAGAGGCTGGGCACAGGGAGACCAAATAAAAGGCTATTTTAATACTCTCTAGACCAGTGATTCTCAATGTTTTTGGGTCCTCAAACTCATTTTAACAACAACAAAAAATGGGTTGTGGACCCTCAAGGTATTTATAACATTCTGTAATTTACTCCTTAAGACACCGAAAGAGTTTTTAGTGAAAACCTTTTGGATTATGCTCCTGAAAGGTGTTTAGGAACTACTAAATGGGAATCCTGAGTCCAGATGAGAGGCAATGAATGTATGATTTGGGGAAGAGACTATAATGAGACAGATTCAAGAGATCTTTTTGAGGTAAAATGGACAGGACTTAGATAAAAGTCAGGCAAGGTTCAAAGATTTCAGCCTGGGTGACTAGAAAGCTAATAGTGCTTTCAACAGAAGTAGGGAAGTTTGGCAGATGGATAGGTATTTGATCAACTGTAACATGTTTCATTTTGGGCATATTGAGTTTAATATTCATATAGAAATATAAGTGAAGATGCCCAGTTGGTAATGTGGGACTAGAACATTTTACAGTTAAGCAATTATTACTAATATTAGAGAGAACACTTTCTCTAGAGTAGAGGGGTTTGAAACTATGTTGTAAGGCACTGAAAAGTGAATGGGAAGTAAGAAAATATAGGTAAAATGAATAGAAGGAGTTTGGCTATGAGAGGAAGACAAGATTTAGGACAATTTATTGAAGACATGGCAGCATCAAGTGAAATCTTTTGAAGAACGGTGGAAACCAGGGCATGTTTTAAATTTCATGGAAGAAGTCATTGTATGAGGAGAAAATGAACATGAGATATACTTACTATTTGTTGAATGAAAAGAAATCCTTCTGACTCTATAATATTCCCTTATTATCACTTGTTTTCCATAAATAGTCATAATTGACACTTATATAGTGATTTAAAGTTTGCAAGGAGCAGAAGAGGCTCTAGATTATATTGTTTAATATTTATTTCCTCAAGATTCTTTCCTTTAACGGGCAGGTTGCACTCTGGACTTCCTCTATGATTCTGCAGCCTCACCATTCCTTAGCTCTTCATCCTGAAGGCTCACTCCAGACCTGCAATTCGAACATTGGGAATACCCTCTGACCCTTCATTCAGCCTCTCCCTCTGATTGGATGATTCCTTTTAGAACCTCTATTTAAGGAAGGTGCCCAGGTTAGTCAAAGTCTCATTGCTCCCCAGGCTACCCTCAGGATTTCCTCCATCATGCCTCCTCCTAGTTGGTTACCTGTTTCTCCTTTTGTCCACTCTGCCTATCTCTCTCT
>JAQQSW010009294.1:0-13268 GCA_028646575.1 Pseudocheirus occidentalis
CTCCCTCCCTTCCCCCCTCTCCCTCCTTCTCTCTCCCTCCCCCCTCTCTTTCTGTGTGTGTGTGTGTGTGTGTGTATTTATCTTCCCTTACTTAATAGTTGAGTAAATTATCAGCATGGTAGACTAACCACCCCATTCCTGTTGACAAGTCTCCATAAGCTCGTTTATAGGATCTCAAAGCAAGCTAGAAACATTTTCAGGGAAGCAATGATGTAGATATTATGGGCAGATTACGGTGCACAAGTGCAGAGTAGAGCTTTTACTTAAATGGATTCTACCCACATAAGTAGCAAACGGAATGCAGACTGGTGCCACAGCCGTGACAGCTACAGAATAAACATCATGCAAGAGAATTCATTCCTACTTTACTTTGGACCTTTTGCTGTAATTCCTTATGTAAAAATCTCTTTTTCTCCTTGACCGTTAATACTGATAATTATATCTGTATTTCTTAAGAATATTATGAGTTGCCATTTCTGCATAGTAGCAGATTGAATTTATTCACCTTACGGATATATTATTATCACAGATAATAACTGCAGCATGATAATTATCATTAATTATTCATTTGGATTAAGAGGCAAATAGGCTTGTATTCAAGGGTCTTCCAGAGCACCGTTCATTGTTCCAGAGCCCTGTGTGCCGGTGTGACTAATTCATACTCTTTTCGGTGCCACTGTTGACATCTGACTGGTCCCATATGTATTTATTTGAAAATATAATAAAAGGAATAAGTGCATCATTTCAGGACATAGCCACTAAAATAGACATATGGTTTCTTTTCTGCCCTTTGAGTGAGGATATGCAATTTTCTATTAAAACCAAGGCTCTTGGAGCATTGCTCCAGTCAATATGTATGTATTCCCTCTCTTTGCATTCTTGACTCACACTATTTAAGCTCGCATAAGCCAGTATATTTACATAATAGCTTTTAGCACAAATAATAATGTGAGAAGTCATATGCTTTATCATTCACTGAGCATAGGGTTTTAGCAGGATTGTTTGTAATCCACTTTGAAGCAGACCTAAGTTTAATGTGCAAGTATATATCCTTTGTATAAGTTTAGGAAAATCTGTGGTGAGATCAGGAGATGGGAATGGAGAGAGAAGGGGATGAATTATAGAAACACTACCATCGTCTTCTGATTTTCATTCCACATCCAGCAAAATTGAGGCATATGGATGTTTTACGGGGTCTCTTTCCTTTTTTTATGTTTTTCAGTCTCAATGCTTGTTTCTTTTTTTAACCTGTCAAAACTCTAAAAGCAAATATCAACATGACAGGCTTGAGAACTATATTGATAGAGCCAATACTTAGCATGGGATAAATTTCCTTCTTGTCTTTTAAGTAGTAATAGCACCCTTGGAAATGACTGAAAGGATTTTCATCCCTTGCCCCCACGATTGATGCAGTTTTGTGGATAATAGTCATATTCATCTTATGGCAATTGATGGGAATCCTTCATAAAGGATCTGAAAGCATTTTTGTGTCCTCCCCCCAACCATCAACCCCCAAGATTCTCTGTCAGTTCTTTCTTAGTCAATAGATGTTTCCTTAGAATTCTAGCTTCAGCGTTCATTCTATAAAATGAGGTGTGTAATCACAGAAAATTATAATACATATATAATTATATAAAACAATTTCCACAATCCAGTGGTATCTGTGGTTTAAAATCTTCATATCTGTGTCATATTTAATTTTTCTATGTTATTTCCTTAAAATATGCGCAGTTTGTATTTACATGAGCACACATTACAGGGGGTAAGTATAATACATAATGCTGGTTATACGATTATAGAAATAATATCTAAATTTATATCTTGCAAATGCCTACTGCTTTTATATCTCTCAGAGCAGTTTCATGCCCATTATTTCACCTGATCTTCAACAATAATTCTCAGAAACAGAACAGAGTTAATATTATCCTCATGTACAGATAAAAAACAGAAGCAGAGTAGGGTTAACTGACTTATCTCAGTGGATCCATCTAGTTAACAGGAGAATTAGGACTAGAACAGTGGTTCTCAACCTTCCTAATCCCACAACCCTTTAATACCATTCCTCATGTTGTGGTGACCCCCAACCATAAAATTATTTTCATTGCTACTTCATAACTGTAATTTTGCTACTGTTATGAATCGTAATGTAAATATCTCATATACAGGATGTATTTTCTTTTTTTTTTTTTTTTTGCTTTTTGGAGGACAGTTGGAGGTAAGTGACTTGCTCAAGGTCACACGGCTAGTTTTTTGTGTTAAGTGTCTGAGGCCAGATTTGAACTCAGGTACTCCTGACTCCAGGGCCGGTGCTCTATTCACTGCGCCACCTAGCCACCCCTACAGGATGTATTTTCATTGTTACAAATTGAACATAACCCACAGGTTGAAAAACACTGGACTAGAAGAACCCAGGTTCTCTGATTCCTGAATCTTATTCTTTTTGCTACAGCAATACAACAGGACTATAAGGAGCTAATAAGAAAGGACAGACTTGGAAAGTAATACTAGAAGAAGATTGAGTAGATTAAGGGAATATTGGTGACAGGATACTACTAACATAAATGGTTTCTGGAATTATACAAAGTACCCTCCTCCATCTTCAACATTAGTTTGGGCTCTCACTGTACTACTATTTCCAATTTTATTGACAAGTCTAGAAGCAGAAATTCGAGTATCTGGAGTCAGCAGGAGGGTGGTGGACTGAGAAACCATAGTGAGCACAAAAACTCACAGTCATAACTCACTGAAAATGTGAGTTCCTTGGCCAAGGCTCTGATAGCTTCTGTTGTGCTTCAGTTTTGCAATAGGTCTTAGAAAAACAATGGACTTACAACGAGAAAAGCTAAAGACATTCCCAGGGTCAGAGAACCATAACTATCAGAAAAAGAATTTGAACCTAGGTCTTCCATGATACCAAAACCAGTACTCTCTCCACTGTACCAACGCTTCCTTTTATATATGCCCAATATAGCATATTATAAAGAGTTTAATATATGGAGAATGAAAGGCCAAAAAGTGTTGCCCAGTTAGCATTTTCATTGCAAGGAATGATATACAGGAGATCTAGCAAGAATCTATGGATTTTTTCATTTCAAAACAGGTGAGAAATGAAGGCTACCCTGAAATGTTTTCTTAAAGACTTAGAATTCAGATTCACTGCTCTGTGTTTATAAATATGTTCTAAAATGAAATTTTAGCACCCAGAGCACATATTACCAGATTAGCTTCATTACCCATCATATTTGACTTATGATTGGTTCCAACTTTCTCTGAACATGTTTTCTCTTGCTTTTGATGTGATTCTACTCAAGTCTGTTTTCTTCAACTTGATTGCTTTTGTATTTCTCATACATCATCCATGGCATCTCTAAAAACGCCCCCAAATCAGACTTTTAAAATATGTGATAGTTCTATAATATTTATGATTATTTAAAAAAAAGCAATGAGTCACAGAAACATTATTTTTCAAATGGTTGGTTACAGATGTATAATCTGTGGCTAATTTATTCATCTGCTATAGCATGATACTAATAATGTTGACATCATAGGTTTGATCCTAAAATAGGTCAGTTTCATTCCCATAGACCAGTGGTTCTCAACCTTCCTAATGCCACAACCCTTTAATACAGTTCCTCATGTTGTGATGACCCCCACCCATAAAATTGTTTTCGTTGCTACTTCATAACTGTAATTTTGCTACTGTTATGAATCATAATGTAAATATCCGACATGCAGGATGTATTTTCATTGTTACAAACTGAACATAACCCACAGGCTGAGAATCGCTGCCATAGAAGAAGATCCTTCCTTTTTCATTACTAAGAATTATAGTCCAGAAGTGGGGAACCTGAGGCCACATGTGGCCTCGAGGTTGTAAGTTACCCACCTTGTTCCACTTAATCTCAACCATGCAGTTTACAAACTCATGCATTTGACTATAAAGAGGATCCTATGAAGAGAATATCAATGGGTGATCATATACTCATCACCACTTCTGAAGTAGTAGCATATTTATGTATGAAAGATATCACACTATTACACATGTAACATGCCACGTTTTAGACCTGATCAGTCATTTGCCTAGTATAGGGAATTCTTAATGAGGAAATTATCTCTACCAACTAAAATATGCCACTGTTTGGCAACTTCTATTCTTAGAATTGCCAGGAACATTGAAAGGCTATGTATACACCTATATGTGACTAATGGTAGCCATATCTAGGGCTGGGGGCAGGGGGAATAAGGAAGAGAAAAAAGAAGAAATTTACATGATAATTTTGTTGTATATTTGAAAGGGTAGCAAGTACATAGCATGTTTGCAGTTTCATGTACAATCATCTTTTTTATTGTACTATGTTATGGAAATTCTTGGTTTATCACATAAAATTTAAAATAAAATATTTTTGTTAAGAAAGGCTAAATTACTTCTTCAGCTTTGTGTAGCCTATAGATTTTAGAGTTAGGTCTTGAACACAGGCCTTCCTGACTCTGACTCCAGCCCTTGATCAATCAAGCAACAAACATTTATACAGCACCTACTACTATATGCCAGGCACTGGCAGTACAAAAAGAGATGAAAGATAGCCCCTATCTTCAAGAAGCTTGCAATCTATTTGGGGAGATAATAAAGTAAATATATACAAGGAGCCTTGGTCAAATAAATATATACAAAAGAAGCTATATATAAGATAAATAGAAAGTAATTAACGGAGAGAAATCACTAGAATTAAGAAAGTTTGGGGAAAGCTTCAAATAAAAGATGGGATTTTAGTTGGTATTTAAAGGAAGTCAGGGAAGTCAGTAGGTATAGTTGATGAGGGAGGACATTCCAGGCATGGGGGACAGCCAGAGAAAGGGCCTGGAACCAGGAAATGGAGTGCCTTGTTCATGGAACATCCAGGAAACCAATATCACTGGACTACGCATTGGGGAATAAGGTATGAGAAAAATGGAAAAGTTGGTGGGTGCTAGATTACAAAGAGTTTGAACATCAAACAGAGCATGTTATATTTGACACTGGAAACAGAGACATTGAAATTTAATGAGAAAGTGGGTGAAAAATCACTTTGGTGGCTAAAGGAAGGATCCATTGGAGTGGGGAGAGACTTAAGGCAGACAGGCCCTTCAGCAAGTTCAGTAGACATAAGGTGATGAGGGTCTGCATTAAAATCATAGTAGTAGAGGAGAGAAGGAGGCATATACGAAAGATGTTGCAGAGGTGGAACCAATAGGCCTTGTCAACAGCTTAGGTATGGGGGATGAGAGATAGTGAGGAATCAAGGACGATTCCTAGGATGTGAGCCTGGGGGATACGATAGTGTTACCCTCTAGTCTGTAGTAAGAGGGAAGGTAGAGGGAGGGTAGGTTAGGGGAAATATAATTAATAAGCCATCCTACCTCATAATATGTTACACATACCTTTAGATATAGAAAGATATAGATATATGTGTGTATGTATATATGTGTGTATGTATATGTGTGTATATTTATATATACATGATATAAACACACACACATTTATTCAGAGAGAGAGGGAGAGAGAGAGAATATACAATTTAAGGTCAGAAAGTAGAAGAATTCACATTTTTAATATAATTAAAATCTCTCTACTTTTGTAATATTTGGAGTTAATGAGTCTGCTTCATTTTTTAACTTAGACAAGACCATGTTTTATGAAGATTATATACAAAGAATTCCCAAAGAACATCTTTCTGAAAGTTGATAATGTATACACTTTAAGTACCAACCAAAGACATGATGAATTTCCCTTGAAATCTACATTTCTCTTAATGGTAGCACCATAGCCACCTAGAGTTATAACTCAAGAGTAATCTTTAACTCTTCCCTTTCCCCACTCACCAAATCCAAATAATTACCTGTCTAGCCAATTCCTTTTTCATAAGGTTACTTACTTCTTAAGAAGGGTAAAACCCTTACTCCTAAACTTCCTTTTGGGACTTCAAAATGCATTCCATTTCTCCTTGACCAAGGCTCTGAGGACTTCTGACAGGCCTGAGTTTTTCAATGGTTTCTAAAAAGAGCAATATAATTGAATTTAGAAAAGCTACATGAAAACCCATAGTCGCTTCCATTCCATGACAAAGGATTGGGGTAGGATTTTTGTAGAACACAACAGAGACTACTTAATGAGATCCATGATGGTTATCAAGGGTTCAGCCTAGAAATTCACACAGGAAAAATCAAGTAGGTGAGCAAGTTCATCAGTACATATGCACCTTGTAGAGTATAGATGAAAAATTAACTGGGAACAAAACTTAACGGAAGGAAGAGAGCAGGTTAGAGTGCATTTAGAAGATTATGCAGTATTTTCAACAGTCTAAAATCAATTTCTGAAAGAAAAAGCCCATCTTTGTTAACACCACCCATCGCCTGGTGATTGCTATATGATTACAGTCATGAGATGTCGTGTACTCTTAGGTAACCCAATGGTCAATGGAGAGATATGAGGGGGTCACAAATTGACTGCAACAATTTAAGTTTTGATTTAAACAAAAAATAGCATTTTAGGAAATAAATAATAAGAAAAGGTAATGGATTGGTCATGTAAGGAGAGTAAAGGACAATAGCTAGACAGCCCTAGTATTGTACTGGTATCCATAAAATTAATGTCAGAAGACCTACAGTAATCCATTCAGTGCAGTGATGGATCCCTTTTATGAAGAATTTATGGGAAGACAAGCACAAGGGTCACACAGAATTTAGAAGGTTTGAATGGGTTGCAATATTTCCCATTGGAGTGGCTCAGTTCCACTAAAGCAACAAAAGAGAATACACTGAATTCCATTTGTATACGTGGATACAGATAGAATTATATTCCCTTCCTATACCACCTGAGTTCTAGTTTGTAAGCACTGAAGAGTGTAGATGAAAAGAAAGAATTTAGTCATCATTTTTGTGAGACTTGAGGAAAGAGAATATCTTCCTTTAAGATTTTTTACTCTGAGATTTCCAACACATTCTACTCTTTAAGAAGTTTGAGGGATGGCACCCAGAGATCTTCATTATTCTTCTGGCCTGCTGTGTTGAGTGTTATGAAACTCTCTGTCCTGTTATTAAATTAGTGTTGCAGGCAAAAGAGCACTAGGGGAGATGAAGTCTATTTTCAGCTCTTTCTCTACTTGTGCAGCCATGGATAGTCACATAATCTTTCTGTCTTTCTGTTTAACATGGAGATGATAAATATTTGCCCCCCTGCTTATCTAACATGGTTTTTGTGAAGATGAAAAGAGATCCTGTATGTTAAAGCTCCTTGAAAAAGCATCGAAGAGTACATGCAGATCTAAGGCTTTATTGTTTGTAATTATCACTGATATTTAAATTCAAGGCAATAACATTAGCAATAATAATAATAAAAACAAGAGAGGCAGCATGGTATAGTGGATAGAGTGCTGGTCTCAGAGTCAAAAAGACCCGAGTTTACGTCCTGTCTCTGAAACATTCTAGCTGTGTGATCCTAGACAAGTCACTTAAATGTTCAATGCTCTAGACTAGTCTACAAGTGCCAAGGGTTCTTAACTTTTTATGTATCACAGATCCTTTTGGGCAATCTAGTAAAGTCTATGGATCCTTTCTCAGAATTATATTTTTAAATGTATAAAATAAAACACAACCAATTATTAAGGAAACCAATTGTATTGCTACAGAGGTAGAAGTTCTAATCTTAACCAAGTTCATGGACCCTCTGAAATCTAATCATGGCTCCCAGACTAAGATCTCATACTCTAAGACTAGAAGTTACAGGAAAAATATTTACCTCCTTTACTAGAAGAAGTTCCCTCATATGAGAATCACCTATGTCATTGAAATCACCAGCTCAAGGGCTATCACTATTAATAAAACAAGTACCTCAACACTTTCTGAATCCCTGCTCTTTGCTAGATACAGGTGGGATCTTTATTTAAATCATCCACAGTCAGCCTACATATCATCACCTTATAAGATTTTCTGTAATTTTCAGCCACAGAAGAACACCATCCTCAATTGCTTTACATACCATGGCTCTTTACAACCCTTAAGCATGTGGAGGTGCTACTGGTTAACAAACAGATACCGAGGGCTTAGATGTTTTATGAGACAACAAGACAGAGACAGAGAGACAGAGAGACAGAGAGAGATTGAGAGAGAGAAACTTGTAACTAAATTACCCCTGAGCCCTTGGAAATATCACATAACTCTCTCAAAGAGAAGAAGAGGGAAATAAAGGGGAAGGGAATGGCCATTTATTTAGTGCCTACTAAGTGCTAAGCCCTTTCCAGTTGTTATTTAATCCTCACCACAACCCTATGAGACAGCTACTATTAGTCCCATTTTACAGCTGAGGAAACTGGGACAAGCAGAGTTTAAGTGACTTGCCCAAAGTTACATAGCTAGAAAGTATCAGACTGAATCTGAACTTGGGTCTTCCCGATTCCAAGCCTGACGCTCCATCCACCGCACTGTCTGGCTGCCTCTAGGGTGCTTCATTCAGCTAGAAATCCTGACAAAGGTAACAAAAAGGTGTCTGTGTTTGTAGAACTGCGCAATTTAAAACTTTATTGAAAATATTTAGTAACTTTGATTCTCTTTCCTAATTTAAACCATAACATGCAAAAAATCCATTTAATATTCTTGTTTTACATGCCTGTGAAAAGATGGAATAATCATGAATATAAATGGCACAGCTTCCTTCGTGTAAGAGACATTATATACACATGACTCAAATCGAATATAAGGGAATAATAGATGCAGTATAATAATGATAAGAAACCATAATATTGGTGTGGAGGTGGATATGAAATTGCCACTCATTACTCCAATGGTGAGAAAGTTAGTAGGCAATTAGTAACAGCAAATGGCATGTGGAAGGATAATTTATAAGACAACAATAAACACGGTCTCTTCTCAATGAGACAGACAGAAAAAAGAAGCAACTGTCAATAAACCAAATGGTACCACCACAAAAGAGCCACATTAGCACAACATAAGAATAAAATAAATCTTTCTCATTCCACATAGTAATTTTGAGCACTTTAAGTTCATTCTTGAGTAGAAGTGGCAATAACATAAGAAGATTATCTTTACAGTAAACTACATTTTGTGAAACATTTGGTTTGTGGAAAATAGGAGAAAAAACAGTGCCAAGGCCTAAAAGACAAACAGCAAGAAAACAATAAAGCTTGAAAGCAATGATATCAGCCTGGAAAAGCAAATTAAATACATAAAGAGAAGTGTATGTGATGAAGGGGCAATGGGACGTAAAGCAGTATGGTCCATCATGTTCATAAACTTAGGAAGTGACGATGCCAGCGTCTCTTAGACATGGAATCTTAAGGACTAGCTTGGCATTTAAGACTCTCCACAAACTGGCTCTATTCTACCTTTCTTATTTTCACTCTGCTCCCTTCACATACATATATTATAGCCTACTTGGATGACCAACTCATCCCTTACCTCATCCTATTTCCTTCAACCTCCATGCATTTGTTCTGACCACCCCACTACATAGATACTATGCATAATTTTATTAGCAGGCTGGTGCAAAGGAAGGATCTGGACCTATCATTTCAACCAAGCCAATAACTCCCAGTGTTCCCCACAAATGGCAACTCCCCTATCACTTATCCTGTTAGTTGCCCAGGATATTGAGAGATGAAGTGACTTATCCAAAGTCACACAAAGCTGTTAGCTGTTAGGGCTCTCCCCTTCTATCGCCATCCAAAATCTGATTTGCATATACTCTGTATGTATTTTGAATGTACTTATCTGTGTATAAGTTACTTCCTTCAGTTGATTATAAATATCTAGAGGGCACTGACTATTTCATTTCTGTCTTTGTATCTGCAATGACTAGTATACAGTTAATAAATACTTACTGAATTAATATGTGTCAGTGACAGGATTTGAACTCAGGTTTTGCTGACTCCAAGACCAGCCCTTTCTCTCAACTAAGCCATAGTGCCTCCCTCTTTTGTGTCTCTTTACATATTTTTGCTTTTTTTGATTCAGTGTCCTGCCTCACCTTGGTGATATCCCCTATGTCAGGATTATACTTTTTTTAATATCTCTGAATTTAAAGACTTTACCTTGCCCACAGAGACTGTGACTCTATATGAATATCCTCAGCTCACAAGCAAATACTTTGGTTACCACATTGCCATGTCTGTGACTTATAGAAAGGCCATAGCTGAGTTATGTATAAAGTCTTCATTTTTAAAGGCCCATAAAGAGATCTCTTCCTCCACTGATTTCCTATAACACTCTCTGGATCTCTCCTTGATCATTATAACATTCTGCTTTATAATATATTTATCTTAAATTTTTAGTGACTTGAGGAAAAGAATAATGTTATCATTGTATCTCCAATGCTTAGCATATTGTATTATATGTTCAGATGCTTAAAAATGGGAAATTAATCTAATTGATAAGAAGGGACATATTTGTAACTTCTAGTATGTTGCATAGCATTTGGGAAACACCCTATGTTGTACAAATAAAAACTTACCCTAGATTTAAAGATATCCAGAGAAATTTAGTTATTTTAATATTTGAAGAATCTTTTTATATATGTGGACAAACAGGGATTGGGATGGTACTGTTTATAGAATGCTGGGTTTGGAGTCAGAGAGGTTTGGATTTAAATACTGTCTCTGATTCTTACTATTTGCATTACTCTGGGAAAGTCACTTAATTTGTAAAATACTATTTTTAAATAAAAATTTTAAAATACAAGCAATTCCCTAAAACTTATCTAAAAGTCATAGGTTATGATTTGTATTGTAAAAGAGGAGGAGGAAGAATGAGGAGCTCACCACAGATCATTTTAATATTTGTTTATACCATTTTATATATTTATATGACACCGATATTATCACTGAAGGCCCAATAAAAACTTATATTCGTCACCGGGGAAGAGTGATTAGCAAGCAAATCAGTGACGAACCCATGTGCATTTCCAATATCAATTTAATCATTTTTTAAATCTAAACTCTCAATACATGGGCTGATGCCCATCAATACATAATAATGTGTTTGAATCTCCATATATATATTTGAATTTCATACACCATAACATCATATCATCCTGAATTATAGTAGGAACTTAGGCTTTGTTAAAACTTTCACACCATAATGCATAATCATATACAACTCTATTGAAAGGCAATCTCAGAAAAGAAGTCACTAGGGGAACCAAAAAAAACCCCAAGTACCAAGATGGCACTTGAACTAAGTGTCAAAGGAAACTGAGGATTTCTCAAGGTGGGGATATGGCAGGGGAGCATTCTAGGCATCGAGGAAGACAGTGCAGAGGTGTAGAAAAACACTCGGCAAGTCCTTCAGGGTAGAATGTCCTATGTAAGACGAATGAAGAGATAGGAGGTAGCTTGTAGAGAGCTTTATGTGTACAATAGAGGACTTTATATTTGATCCTAGAGGTCATATAGTGATATTCCAGATGGCTGAGGATGAAGATCTGAGCTAAGTAGTGTCTACTGTCTCTGTGTCAGGATAAAAAGAGGCATATCTGATCACTACAGAAAAAAAAATCCCAGTGTAGTCCTTAGGCTACATAAGCATAAGGTCAGGGAGAAAAGACAATAGATTTGGCTAAGTAAAGACTAAAAGTGCATCCTCCCCCCCAAAAAAAAGATTTAAAAAAAAGAAAAATTTGAAGCTATGAAAATAGCTTTATTAACACGGTGTTAGGAAATATCAACTACCAGAAAAATCTATGTGAAAAGAAAATGAGGGGCGGCTAGGTGGCGCAGTGAATAGAGAACCAGTCCTGGTGTCAGGAGGATCTGAGTTCAAATTTGGCCTCAGACACTTAACACTTACAAGCTGTGTGGGTAAGTCACTTAACCCCAACAGCCCTGTCCTCCCCCCTCCAAAAAGAAAAAAGAAAAAGAAAATTAGTTCTATAGAAAGATAGGTAGAAATGAGGCTAGAGAAAATATATCCATAAGAGGAAAAATATATAAAAGTTTCAAAACATATCTTTTATTTTTTATATTCTATGTTTATATTTTATATTTATATTTATATGTGCATATTTATTTATTTTGTATTCTAGACAATCTGTTAACTGCAACAGTGGAAATCTAAAATTGACCTTTCTTCATTATTTAAAGCCCATAATTCAGTGTCTCTCTATTTGTACATATTTTTAATTCTCTACCTTTCTCCTAAGAAGCATTTGTAGTACAATAGCTAAGGAGTAGACCTCAAAGTCTAGATGA
Source organism: Pseudocheirus occidentalis (assembly GCA_028646575.1). Classification (NCBI taxonomy): domain Eukaryota; kingdom Metazoa; phylum Chordata; class Mammalia; order Diprotodontia; family Pseudocheiridae; genus Pseudocheirus; species Pseudocheirus occidentalis. Next base: position 12,237 of record JAQQSW010009294.1, read on the forward strand.
CTTGTGCTCAATCCCACCTCTAACATATATTGTTTGTGTGACTCTGGCCAAGTCACTTATTCTTTCAGGACCCTAGGCAACTTTCAGAGATCATCAGTTGCAGTTCAATTGACAGTCTACATAGCTAGAGGGAGTTTCCTTGCACACATGCTGCTTATAAGATGAAATTGCACATCAAGCCAAAAAACCAACAAAATTAAGCAAAACAAAAAAAAAATCCAAGTATCACATCTAAAAGATCAATCAACATTGATTAAATGCTTTCTATGACTGGATGATTGTAATGGTAATCAATTTGTTTGATCAGATACTTAGGGCTAAGTATAGAACTCTGTCCATTGGTGAAAAGGTGTGAATTCCCCTGTTGACTTGGAAGAATGCTATTGGCTGAGACACTCCCTGTAGACTTGGGAGAAGGCTAGTGCTTATAAGGAATAATTTTATACAGTCAACACAGATTTTGGATTTGGCTCCTCAGTGGTTGACTGAAGACATGAACAGGATGGGACTTTGTTTGTTGGTGGCCTGGCTGATCCTTGAGTTCCAGGCAAGAGAAGTCCTGAAGGGTTTGAGGTGTGCTGAACCTTGTGAATTTCAGTGTGTGCCGGGGATTGCCCTGAGGACTGGACAAGGACCTGGGAACTGTTCATCCCTGAGGACTGGACGAGAACCTGTAAGCTTTCAGCTCCTGAATCTAGGTGATTGTCTGGCAGATTCAGGAGGGAGCTGGGACCAGGGAAGGGGATCCAGGGAATCAGAGAGATCACCCAGGGTCAAAGTGAAGAAAAGGCCTCCCCTTGGACTAAACTGAGCTTTGTTGGAAATCAAAGGGTGGAAGGATTGTGTGGTTGTCTAAGAACTTTATTTGGAAACTAAAGTTAATGGTTGCCCCATGAGTGGAAGATCAGTATATTGTGAATTGTTGATTGAATGAACTCCCTCTTAGGGAAACTAGGTCATTCCTTTTGTTAATTGATTGATTGAATCTTAAACTGTGAAGCTGGTTTCTCCCTTAGGGAAACCAGCTGATTC
>JAQQSW010009295.1:0-13268 GCA_028646575.1 Pseudocheirus occidentalis
AGAAGGAAAGAGAGGGAAGGAGAGAGAGGGGGGAGGGAGAGAGGGGGGAGGGAGAAAGTGAAAGGAAGAGAGAGAGAGAGAGAGAAGGAGAGAGGGAGGGAGGGAGAGAGGAAGAGAGAGAGAGGGAGGGAGAGAGACAGAGAGAGAGACAGAGACAGACAGAGAGAGGGAGGGAGGGAGGGAGAGAGGGAAAGAGAGGGAGAGAGAGAGCATTTTGCCTACATTTTGTTCTTCTGTTGTTTAATCAGTTGTGTCTAACCCTCGGTGACTCCATTTGGGGTTTTCTTAGCAAAGGTACTAGAGTGATTTGGCATTTCCTTCTCCAGCTCATTTAATAGACGAGGGAACTGAGGCCAACAGGGTAAAGTGACTTGCCCAGAGTCACACAGCTAGTGTCTAAAGTCAGATTTGAACTTGGATCCTCCTGACTCCAGGGTTGGTGCTCTAGCCACTGTGCCACCCAGCTGCCTTTTTTGCCCCCCTTTAATTCCTATATTACTGATCTTAGCAGGAACACTGGATTGGGAAGTTAGAGGAACAGGGCCCAGAGCCCACCTCTGCCATTTGCTCTCTCAGCCATTCTGGCTAAGTCTTTCCATCTACCTTCACCTCACTTTCCACATCTATACAATGAGGGGGTTGGAGTCAGTGGCCGCCTTCCAGCTCCAGATTCACGGCCCTGAGTCATGTGACAGATTCTGGGCAGACAACTTGGAAGCTGGTGGGGGGGGGGGCACTGTCTCCCCCCCCCCACCTATTAGTCTCAGTGTAGGGGGCAGGGGGCATTTCCTTTCCTGCCCTGACCTAGGGGCTTAGCCAAGATACCTACCCCTCCATGAGTCTGGGCTGTCTGCCGGCCTCAAGGAGCCCTTTCCAAAACGCTTGGTCTTGGGCCACCATGGGATGGAACATTAAGTTAGAACCACTGAGTAGGGCAGCAGAAAGGAGGCTGGCTCTGCAGCGGGGAGGGCCTGGGTTCAGATCCCGCCTGCTGATGTTCCCTGACCTGGCGGACCTTGGGGAGAGGACCCTTTATCTCCCTGAGCATCAGTTTTCTTCTCCATAAATGGGAGAGCTGGACTAGCTGCTCCCCAAGGCCCCTTTTGGCTCATGCGATAGTCACAGTGACTCAACGTCCACAAAGCTCTTCACATAATGAGCCGTCTCCCACCTGGAGGCCGATAGGATGGGTGCTCTCATCTCCATTTTACAGGTAAGAGAACAGAGGCTCAGAGGCCACAGGGTCACAGACCTGGAAGGGACAGAAGAGTCCACTGAGTCCTCTGTTCTCATCTTACAGGTGAGGATACTGCGGCCCTGGGAGGCCAAGCTCAATCAATAAGCATGGATTAACCCCTGCTATGTGCCAGGCTAAGTAGAGTGTGGATTGGAGTAGGGAGGGGGGTGAGGCAGACAGACCCCCACCCCAGCAGCCATTGCAGCACCATGATGGGGACAGCATCAGAGGAGAGTACAGGGAGTGTTCAAGGGATGCTACAAGTAGACAGGCCTTGGTAGAGCCTGGATACTGGGAAGGGGGGCTGGTAAGACTCGTAAGTTGTGAGCCTGGAGGGCATTGCCCCCTACAGAACTAAGGAGGGTTTAGGGGGAAAGATAAGAAGTTGTGCTGTGAACATGTTTAGCTTAAGATGTCTACTGACAGGACAGGAGCCAAGACGGCAAAGTAAAGCAGGAACTTGGCTAAGCTCCCACATCAACCACCTCCAACACCTGTAAAATATGACTCTAAACAAATGTTAGGGCTACAGAGCCCACAAAGTGACAGAGAGAAACAAATCTCCCACTGAACGCAGCCCAGAAAGCTGACAGAAAGGTTCTATCACACCAGGCTTGGAGTCAAGCGCAGTCCTGCATGAGCTGGAGGGCCCAGACCCAGGGTGGCCCCAATCAGAGGCACAGACCAGCCAAAGCAGACTTCAGGAGAGTGAATCACCAGCAGCTGTGCCAGTTTATAGACTTGTCAACCCATAAACGCCAAAGACAAAGTAAAAGGTCATTGTGGAACTCTGTTGGGACAGAGTCAGATGGGAGAACACGGTCTAGCCCCTGACCTGGGGCAAGAGATAGTGGAGGCACAGCTGCTACCACATGGCTGCCTCCAGAGCTCCTGGCATGCAGATTGTAGGTGGACCAAGCAATTGTTCAAAGGGTGATTGCTCTTGCTTTGACCTGCTTGGATCTGGGTTGCTGTCTTGGGTGGTGGTCCTGGGGTGAGAAACACCAGTGTGCCAGACCTTGGGGTGTCTGTAGAGAGGGTGCCCTCCTCAGAGCTCTGACAACATCTGCAAAAACCCCAGCAATTTGGGACACAGCTCTCTCCATTCTGGAAGCAGAATTCTACTGTGGCAAAGCACTCAAAAGTCAAGTAATTGGCTGGCAAGATAAGCAAGCAGAGGAAGCACAATCAGACCGTAGAATCCTTTTTTAGAGACAAAAAGGATCAAAACATGGAATCAGAAGAAGACAACAAAAGCAAAACTCCTTCATCTAAAGCTTCCAAGAAAAATGTGAATCGGTTATAGGTCATGGAGGAGCTCAAGAAGGACTCTGAAAATCAAGTAAGAGAAGTAGAGGAAAAATTGTAAAGAGAAATGAGAGTCACACAAGAAAACCATGAAAAGCCAGTCAATAGTCTGCTAAAAGAGACACAAAAAATACTGAAGCAAAGAACAACTTAAAAAAGAGACTAACTCAAATGGCAAGAGGACCAAGAAGTCAATGACAAGAAGACTTTTTTCTCAGTATGAAGATAGTTGAAGGGAATATATATGTATGTATAGGAGGATGTAGGTGTACATAAATATATATTTGAGTGTGTGTATATGTGTGTACATGTTTACATAGACATAGGGAAAAGGATGAGTTGAATATGAAGGGATGATATCTAAAAAATTTAAGAGGTGAGAGAGGAATATATTAGGAGGAGAAAGGGAGAGAGAGAATAGGTTAAATTATCTCATATAAAAGAAGCAAGGGAAAACTTACAATGGAGCAGGAAGGCGAAAGGCAACGGGTTGATCTCACTCGAATTGGATTTGGCTTAAGGAGGGAACAACATACGCACTCAAGTAAGTGTCTTGCCCCACAGGAAAGTAGGGGGGGAAGGGGATAAGAGAGGGGATGATAGAAGGGAAGGTAGACTGGGGTAGAGAGGAGTTAGAAGCACACATTTTTGAAAAAGGACAGGGTCAAAGGAGAAAATAGAACAAGTGGGGGCTGGGACAGGATGGAGGAAAATAGTCTTTCACAATTTAACTACTATAGAAATGTTTTACATAACTACACATGTATAACTTGTGGTGAATTGCTTGTCTTCCTAGTTGGGGTGGGTGAGGAGGGAAGACGGGAAAGAATCTGGAAATCAATGTTTTAAAAAGAAATGTTTAAAAAAATTGTTTGTTTGGTTTTTGACATGCAACTGGGAAATAAGATATACAAGCACTGGGGTAGAGAAATCCATCTTGCCCTACTAGAAAATTGGAGTGGGGGAGGGGGAGGAAATTGGGGAAGGGTTATTCAGTAGGCTCGCTATCTTGGGGTGGGGGTAGAGGAGAAATGGTGAGAAAATTTGTAAATCAAAATCTTGTGGAAATGAATGTTGAAAACTAAAAATAAATAATGTTGTTTTTAAAGATGTCTACTGACATCTAGTTCAAGATGTCTAAAAGGCAGTCGGAAACGTGACATGGGAGGTCAGGAGAAGGACTGGGGCAGAAGAGGCAGATTTGAGAATCATCAGTGTAGAAACTGTAATTAAACCAGGGGAGTTGATGACAACACCAAGTGAAATGGTGCAGAAAAAGAGCCCAGGACAGAATCCTGGGGGACTCCTATAGAGGAGAATCCAGCAAAGGGGACAGAGAAGGGCCACTCAGAGAGGGAAGAGGAGAGCCAGGAGAGAGGGTGGGCGAGCTGAAAACCAAGAGAGAAGAGGGAATCAAGGAGCAGGGAGTGATGGACAGTGGCAGAGCCTGAAGAGAGGTCAAGGAGAATGAGGACAGAAAAAAGGCCACTGGATTTGGCCATGAAGAGATCCTTTGTCAAGAGCAGGTTTGGTGGAATGATAAGGGTAGGAGCCAGATGTGAAGGGTTAAGAAGGGAAGAAGAGGAGGGAAAGCAGAGACCCTTCTGGCAGACAGACTTTTTGAAGAGTTTAGCTACAAAGGGCAGAAAAGAAATAGAATGACAGTTAGGGGGCTGGAAGGATGGAGTGAAGGGTTTCTCAGAATGGGGGAGACACAGACAAATTTGTAGGCAGTAGGGAGGGGATGACTGAGGGGGCTGGAGGAGATGGGATGGAACGGGCTAGCCTGGCTGCACAGAGGGGCCAGCCTGGCTGCACAAAGGGGCCAGCCTTGGTGAGCAGGGAGGCCACCTCGTCACGGGAGACAGGCGTGAAACGTTGGATACCTGTTTCCTCAACTATAAAATGAAGATCATAGCTCCTGCCTTAAAGGACTACTGTGCGAACAAATGAGAGAGCATCTGTAAAGTGCCTGGCTCACAGTAAGCACTTAGTAAAGGCTTCTTCTCTTCCCGGCATTCCCTGACCATGGAGGTGATGACAGACACAAAGCAGAGTCCCCAGTGGCGAAGGGGGCCTGGGCTGGGAACGAGAGGGCTCCTGGCTCTGCCACACCAACTTTGCTGGGTGAGAAAACCACATGACCTCTCTGGGCCATAGTTTCTTCCTCTGTAAAACAGGATTCAGTTATTCCTAAGGGCCAGTCCAGCTGGGTGAGTCTGTGATCCTTAGCATAAAAAGCTACACAAAAGGTTCTCCTTCCGGCCGTGGGGCCCTGCCATCCTGACTGGAGAGCTCCTCCCCAGGCCCGCTAGTTCCTAGGGTCCCCATCCTCTCCCAGGGCATTTATTCCCTCCTCCCCAGCAATTATCTTCCACAGACTGGCCCCTTAGGTATATTACCTTCCATTATTACCGGATTTCTTAAGCTGGTGTCCATGTACTTTTTAAAAATATATATATATATTTTTTTTTGCTTTTTGGAGGGCAGTTGGGGTTAAGTGACTTGCCCAAGGTCACACGGCTAGTTTTTTTTTGTGTGTGTTAAGTGTCTGAGGCCGGATTTGAACTCAGGTACTCCTGACTCCAGGGCCGGTGCTCTATTCACTGCGCCACCTAGCCGCCCCTAAAAAATATATTTTGATGACAATCTTTCCGTATTATTGGTTTCCTTTGTAATCCTACGTATTTCATTTTATCCATTTAAAAACATCATTCAGAGTCGGCTTAGGGAAGGAATGACATACTCTCTAAATTGGGTATCTTGGCCTACCGGGGCGTAGGGGGAAGAGGATAAGAAGTGGGGAGGGAGGTGAGCAGGCTGGTGGGGGGGGGGAGGTTGTTAGAAGCACATACTTCTGTAAAGGGACAGGGACGAAGTAGAGAACAGAGCAAGGGGAGGGCAGGACAGGAAGAAGGGGAATATACAGGCACTGGGGTAGGGAGATCCATCTTGCCCTACCGGAAAAATCAGAGGGGTGAAGGGGGAGGATATAGGAAAGAGCAGATTGGGGGAGGGGGTATACAGTGGGATCCCTGTTTTGGGGTAGTGGGTAGGAGAAAGAATGAATGATGTAAACTAAAAATAAACAAAAGTTAAAAAAAAAACACATGATTCAGAGAAGCTGTCCCCAGAATGACTGCCTGCACAAGGGGCCAAGACAAAAAAAGGGGTGACAGCCCCTGCTGATTAGAATGGAGGCTCCTTGGGGACAGGCCCATCTCTGCCTTTGGGCATATCCTTCATGCTTACTTAGCACAGTAGATGATGGGCAGTAAGCATGATGATGATAAATGTTTTTTTCTTTGTTCATTCATGTACTCAAGGACATTATTGATTTCAGGTTGTGCTCCTGGAGACAGCCCTGATGAGAGCTCCCCCCTGAGACATCCTCCTCCCAGCGATCCCCAAAGCAGCTGGAATTGGCAAGAATCCTGGCCACAAGGGCAGTAATCTGAAATCTGGGGTGAGCCCAGGCCATGATTACAGAAAAAGCCCACAAAGGACTTAGCTTGAGGTTTCTGCTCAGGCTGAATGTGGGCTCCAGTTCCCAAAGTGTAACATAACACAGTGAACCTGTGCACACCTACCTAGCTCAAAGGAATGTGGCATAATTAGCTGGCAAGCCGTGCCAGGCTGCCTTTGCGAGAGGCTGCTTGCATCTGCCTTCTGGCTTGGGGAGGAAGGGCAAGAGCCTTTTTGGAAGAGGTAGATGAGGTAGGAGAAAGCCGTGCTTCTGCTGGGCCCCAAGGCTGGGCTGGTTGTCTGAAACACTTCCTCATCAGTGTAGGACATTCCCAAGGTAGCTTCTGAGCTGGGAGAGACAGCTTTCAGACTTAGTGTATATTGGAAAAGAAAACCAGCCTGCATCTAACAGAGATCCACGGTTCCAGCCACATCCTTCTTTTTTGTTCTACTATGTGGAAATGCTCATTGTATTTGCTGTTGAATAATTTTTTTTAAAGTGTTTTAATAAGTTTAAAATAAAGGTGTCTATGCTGACTCCAAAAAGGGTGGGAAGGAAACCACCCCTAAGTATTTGGTCTTAGAATTAGGATTATGGATTTAAAGATAGAAGGAAGAGTCCAACCTCTTCATTTTACATTTTAGGAAACTGATGCACATAGGAAAGTGACTTTCCAAAGGACAAACAAGTAGCAACAGAAAGCAGAATTTGAACCCAAGTTTTCTGCCTCCAAATCAACTAGCTCTTTCCATTGTAAAACACTGCTGCCTCAGTGACTTGCCCTAAAGCCTGTGGCCAAGATTCCTGCCAATTCTGGCTGCTTTCTAGAGCAGAGGGAAAAGGGCACATGCAGGGGTTTCCTTCTCAGGGTCGTCTCCAGGGGTATGGGGAGTCAGGGTCCAGGCCCCCTTGGCCTCCCAAAGCAGAGCTATTTCCACTGCCCAGTCCTCTTTGGGATTCAAAACAAAATCCCAACATATTGCTTAGTCTTTCTTCTCCCTGCAGCACTGACTCTGAGCTGGTTTTCTGTAAATCTAAAACTGAACCAGTCATCTTGTCTTTGAATGGGTGGAAAGAGGAAAAGAGTTTGAATGATAATGGCACTGTGAGCCTTTGGAAATGCTCTCACCATCAATCTACCAAGAAAGGAACTATATTCTAACCTGGACCCTGCAGTCTGACATCTAGTAAGTGCTAGAAAATTCTCTAAAGTCAACAGCCACAGGGCTTGGTATCCAAAGTTCTGTGCTCCTTCCCACCTTTCCACAGTCTGACGCTTGACTCCATCTCCGTAGCCTGAGATCCAGCAACTCTAGTCCTCTGGCTGGTTCTCTCAGTCTCCTGGGTACCTTCACCATTTGGAATTCCCAGTTCCCATCAGGACTGAGTTCAAATCTCATCATTGTGGCTCCCCAGCGTTAAAGGCTCCCCACTGAGATGACAGTCCCTCTACTGTGTATATATCATGTTGGTTCATTGCTGTTCTATTAAAATGTGAACTCCGAGAGGGCAGAGACTGGTTTTGGCCTTTCTTCATGTCCCCAATGCGCAGCACCTGACACAGAGATTGCTGCCCCTCCCCCATTTATTTTCTGTGTGAAGACTATTTCATTTTTTTCAATTACAGGTAAAGCTTGTTTTCAACATTCATTTTTTAACAGGATTTTGAGTTCCAACTTTTTATCCCAAGACAGCAAGCAGTCTCAAGGTTATACATATGCAATCATGTTAAACATATTTCCACATTACTGACACATGGCTTGTTTACCAGCTGGCCAACATAACAATGACTATGAGTAACAGCAACGAGAGTCCACAGCCCTGGATTCGAGTCACTAGAACAAAGGGCGTGTACAATATCCAGGACTTTCCTCTGATCAGATCACTTCTGGTCCCTGATCCCTTCCCCCAACAACATCACTAGCGAGTGATCATTCAACCTGAACCCCCAGCAGTGAGAAAGCCCCAGCCTGCCCAAGCAGCTCATCCCACTTTGAGGTGTCCCAACTTGCTAGGACCTTTTTACTTACACTGAGTGTAAATGTGCTTCCTTGAAATTCCTGTCCAAATTATTCTTCCTGGTTCTGCCTTCCAGGGCCATGCAGAGCTAATTCAATCCCTCTTCCTTCTGACAGTTCTCCAAATACCTACAACTATTAGCACCCCTCCCCCAGCACACAGACATCCAGGACTTTTCTTCTCCAGGTTAAATGTCCTTAGTTTCTTCATCTGATTGATGACCTCTGAGGACCTTCCAACTCTGAGATTTTATGATTTCAAAGCCCTCCCACTACATAATTGCCAGCTATTTGACTGTAGGCAAGTTGGGATAACAGAATTTTAGAGCTGGGAGGGACCTTAGGAATCCACACCTAGACTAGAATTACCCCCATAATGTGCCCCAAGATGGCCCTTCCAGCCTTTGTTGGAAGACCTCCAAAGGGAGGGAACCTCTTCCCCTTAGGGCAGCCCATCCCACTCTGGCCCAACTCTCTTTGTTAGGTAGTTTTTACATAACATTAAGTCTAAATCTGCTGATTTGTGACCTCTACTCCGCTGCCCAGTTCCAATGTGTACCGACAAACCAAACCCTATGCAAAATTTAAGAAAGTCTACTCAGATGACCACAGGGCACAGTCTTGGGCTCCCTGGCCATCCTGGATGAGCTGACCTTGAAGGCCTCTCTGAACCCTAGCTCTGCCATGCTGGTGGCTCCATTTTGGAAGCTCTCCCCACGCTACCCACCGCATCCTTCCTAAACTCTGCGAAGCAGAACTGAGTCCACTGTTCCAGCCTTGGGGTGACAAGGGGAGGGCTCCATCTCTCTTACTAAGGTCTCTTCAGATTCTGAAGCTCCAGAAGTCTATTTGTGGAGCAGAACGAAAACAAGAATCTCCCCACAGCCCGTCACACAGATGGTAGAAGATTCAATGAGATTCTGTATGACAAAGCCCTTCCTTCATAAACAAGAGCTACTTCAGTTAGTCCTCAGTGTTTTACTCTGGTGCCCCAGACACCCCTACAAAGGTGGGTTTGGGTTCTTTCCCAACTCTGGAACATGAAGGTAGAAATATGGGGCACAATGTGGCTGTGGACCAATCTGGTTGATTATTACTATTATTAATAATAAGAGCTAACATTTAAATGGCTCTTTCAGGTTTGCCAACTGCTTACCCATTAGTATCTCATTGGGCCTTAGAACAACCTTGGGAGGAAGGTGCTGTTATTACCCCCCATTTACAGATGAGGAAAATGAGTGAGACAAAGGTTAAGTGACTCAGTCTCCTACACTGATATTCGATGAACTGTAAATACTTTCAGAGTCGACTGAAATATAGGTTAGTTTTGCTGAATGGCTTTTCCTCCCTACTTTAAAAAAATTCACCGTCACAACGGATATCAGATAGGAGAAGCAGGAGTGTACTCAGAAATGACAGTGATATAAGAACACAAGATATTAATACAAATTTTAATTAAAATGAACTGAATTACTGGATTGCATTTACTTCCTAAAATTTAAAAGTAAACCTAGATCTAGAAGACCCAGAGAGTTTATTTTTCAGCTGAACAGATAAATAGTTAAATAGTTGGAGTCATCCAAAAGCCTGCCTAATCATCAAAGGAGAAGGGTCAGTTTACAATTTTGCTGTTATCAGATCAAGGGAATTTATAGGCAAAAGAGACCCAAATGCTCCAATCCAGTGAGCCCTGCTGAGCCAGCTCTGGGCACAGGAGCTGAGTAAAGGTTTAAACAAACAAACAAAAAGCCCCTTCTTCCAGGCTGTCCTGGCAGTGGGAACACTCCGCATTTCTCTCTTAGTCACCAGAGCTTGGGAGGCACCCGCCAGGTATGGAATTCAGGCTGCAGCCAGTTCCCATAAAACTCATCCAAGGGGTGTCATTTAGAAGGCTGGATAATGGAGACATTATCCCCTGCTGGCCTGCCACAGGGCGGCCCTTGTGCGGCCTGACAGATGGGGCTCTGTTCTCCCATCGCTCCTGGAGAACACCTAGTCAGCCCATCCCGCTGGGAGCAGGCCCAGCCAACACAGCCCCTAAGCCTGTTGGGTGTCACTGGCTGTGTGCTCGAAGGTGACCCAGCAACAGCAGCTAATTGATTTCAATACAATCTGGACTAATTGACACACAGCAAAGCTGTTTAGTGAACAGAGGCGTGCCCCACCTTTGTCAGCCCGGTGACTCAAGCAGCTTCTCCATTCCTTGCTAGTATAAAGCAGGCTGGCCTCTGCCTGACACCCGTGGACTAGAATGCAGAAAGAATGTTTTTATAAGTAGAAACTAAAGACAAATTCTATTACTTCTGGCAGGCCCAGGAGGCCAGGAACCTGGAATCAAAAACTTGGTAAGAAGAAAGCCAATCAACGATGTGGCTTTTGTTCTGTGCCCACTCCCAAGGGCTAGAAACCAGTGTGCCCATGTTCTTCCTGCCCAGGGCTCCTTATCAGCTCCAGGGGCACCCAGCCCAGGAGCCCTCTGATTCCCCCAGATGTTAACGCACACCCCACCCACTGAGAGTCTGTTTATGTATGGGGTCCACTGTTTCCCCTCAAAAAGAAAATATCCTTGAGGGTAAGCCATGTTTTCATTTTATCTCTGCATGCCCAGCACCAAGCACTGGCTCTGGGGAAAGTTTTTTTCTTTGGCCATATCTCTGATTTCATTGGCAAAAAGAAACACCCTCCATTAGAACAGATCAGCAACAGCTGAGTTTCACAGAGCTGCCTAGGGCAGTGACAGAAACTGAGAGACAGGCTGACTTAGAAACCTCGTTTTCTTGCATTTTTATTTTATCTTGCTAAACACTTCCCAGTTAGGTTTGAATCTGTCTCTGGCTGGAAGCCTGGATTTCGTGGACTGAGGTGGTGAGTCTGACACCTCTGGCTTGAGGCACTGAGAGAGTGAGAGGCGCTAGGATTCAGAGGCAGGATTAGAGATTAGATTAAGATTTTCTGCCTCACTCCTTCCCTCCTCTCCCAATTCCTCTGCAGACTTCCCCCCTCTGCTCCCCAGCAGTCTTCTGGCCCCGGAAAATTCCCATCTCTGGAATCCTTTTCAGAGTCCCTCCCATTAAGCGGGGTCTTTTCCCACTGGACTGCAAGCTCCTTGAGGACAGGGGCTGTCTTTTTGTTTGTATTCATACTCCCAGTGCTTAGCCTGGTGCCTGGCATCAAGCAGGTGGCTAATAAATGCTTGCTGAATTGACTAGCAAAGATCCAGTCAGCTGAGTTCTTCCCTTCTTCAGAGAAAAAGCATCTGTGCCAAGTCATGGGGTCATCACTTGCCAATGAGACCTTGGTCAAGTCACTGGACCCAGCTGGGCTTTGGCTTCTTCACCTGTAAATTAGGGGGTCAGCCTAGATGACCCTTGAGGCCCCTCTAGCTCAAATTCTAGGACCCTGCTACAGTTCTTCCAATTAGGTGACGTTTCAAAGGGATCAAGGTTGAAAGAGAGACTGAGAGGCTGGGAGAGGAAGGAGGGGGCCTTGAGTCAGCTTAAAGCTACAGGTATGAGGGGAACCTGAGGGGAGCAGCAGATGCAGCTGGGCCTCCGTCCAGCACAGACAGAAATCTGCTGGAGCCAGGACCCCGAGAGTCTAAAACTTGGCCATTCCAATGGCCACTGGCTGAAGGACTAGCTGAAGGCCACTGAGCACAGACCCCCTTCGGTCCCCTCTATCAGAACAAAACACAAAGGCCCAGACCTTTTCTTTAGACGTCTAAGGCCCTGGGTCCACCTGGGCAAAGCAAGAAAATATAAATGTAGCAGGATGCAAGACCTGTATCAGAACCAGATAACCAGATTCCCCCCTGAGGACGTAACAGCTGCCTAGCACCAGTCAGAAGGGCTCAGCAGAATGACTCCAAGTAAAAGCTTTTTTTGGTTTTTTTGTTTTTTTCTAGCAAAAAAGAGGGATTTTTCCTTTTTTAAAAGTTAATTTTTTTTTATTCTTAATTTAAACAGCAGGGGAAAAAAATTTCCATCCACATGGTAGAAGAGAAAGGACTCCCTCTGGCAGGATCACACCATTTTATTTCTCTTTTTCTGTTCAGCACTATGTATCTCATAGAGGTGGGATGTTTTCTGGTTAACAAAAGTAGGTAACAAATTCTACACATCCCTCTCAGAACTCTCTCACTCTCAAGCAGGGGGATGTTTTTCCCCAAGCTAGTCCCTTAGTATTGAGAAAGGTAAATAGATGTAGAGTGGGAAAGTGCCAGGTTCAAGTAACATTTTGTTGTTACTTATCACCTGAGCCAGTGCCATCAGCTGCCAAAAAGAAGAGGGTTGGACCAGACGGCTCCAAATCAATCACCTATAGTACTATGATTAAAAAGCACAAGTGTTTGCTATGAGTGCCACAGCTGCGCCTCGCACATAGACTATCAAACAGGACAACAGCATTGTGGAGCATTAAGTATGTGGCAGGCTCTGAGAGAAGCCCTTTAGAAATATGCTCATTTGAGCCTCACAAGTCCGAGAGTTAGGCGCTATGTTTATTCCATTCTACAGATGAGGAAACAGAGGCAGGAGGTTTAATGATTTGCCCAAGGCGACACATCTAGTGTGTCTCAGGCAGGATTTTAACTAGGGTCTTTCTGACTTTCAAGTTCAGTGATATATATGACCTTGCTGTCTATTACTGCTGCTGCTGCTACTACTACCTCTACTTGGTAGTACTACTACTTGTTGTGTCCTATGGCCGCTAGGGGCCTTTTCTTTAGACTTCTAAGGCCCTGGGTCCACCTGGGCAAAGCAAGAAAATATAAATGTAGCAGGATGCAAGTCCTGTATCGGAACCAGATAACCAGATTCCCCCCTGAGGACATAACAGCTGCCTAGCACCAGTCAGAAGGGTTCTCTCAGAGCTTCTCTCGGAGCCTGCCACATACTTAATGCTCCACAATGCTGTTGTCCTGTTTGATAGTCTATGTGCGAGGCGCAGCTGTGGTACTCATAGCAAACACTTGTGATTTTTAATCATAAGACTATAGGTAGGCGGAGCCAAGATGGCGGCTTAGAAGCAGCAAAGGGCCACAGCTCCCACACAAACATGCTAAAAAACTCATAAAATGGGACGCTAAACAGATTTTCAAGCTCCAAAACTCTCCACAAGACAGAAAGCACTACAGGCAGCGCAGCAGGCGAAACCCCGGCCGGCTCAGACCCTGGGGCATCGGGCGGGGAACCGCGGCTGCAGGAGAGCAGATCTGCTGCACTGGAGGCACAGTTACCAC
>JAQQSW010009296.1:0-13267 GCA_028646575.1 Pseudocheirus occidentalis
CCCTCCCCCCTTTTACCCTGTTTCCTCTTATTTTCTCGTAGGACAAGATAGATTTCTATACTCCATTGCCTGTGTATATAAAAAACAATTTTTAACATTTGTTTTTAAAACTTTGAGTTCCAGATTCTCCCTTCTTCCCTTCTCACCCACATTGAGAAGACAAACAATTCAACATAGGTTATACACAAAATGTTTTCATATTGTGATATGTCATATTGTGAAAGACTATCTGCATTTCCTTCCATCCTATCCCCCCCTCACTTATTCCATTTTCTCTTGTGACCCTGTTGCTTTTCAAAAGTGTTTGCTTCTGGGGTGGCTTGGTGGCACAGTGATTAGAGCATCAGCCCTGGAGTCAGGAGGACCTGAATTCAAATCTGGTGTCAGACACTTAACACAAAAAAAACCTAGCCATTTGACCTGGGACAAGTCACTTGACCCCAATTGCCCTACCTCCCCCCTCAAAAAAAAAGCTTTAAAAAAAAGTATTTGCTTCTGACTATCCCCTCCCCCAGTCTACCCTCTGTATAGTCATCCCCCCCTTTATCCTCTTCTCCCCTACTTTCCTATAGAGCAAGATACCCATTTGAGTATATATGTTATTCCCTCCTTAAGTCACATCCAATGAGAATAAGGTTGACTCATTCCCTTTCACCTCCCTGCTCTTCCCCTCCATTGTAACAGCTTTCTTTAATGTGGAATAATGTACCCCATGCTGTCTCCCTTTCTCCTTCTTCCAATATATTCCTCTCTCTTTAATTTTACTTTTTAGGTATCATCTCTTCCTATTCAACTCACCCTGTGCCCTCTGTCCATGTGTGTGTGTGTGTGTGTGTGTGTGTGTGTATTCTCTTCAACTACCCTAATACTGAGAAAAATATCATGAGTTACAAATGTTGTCTTTCCATGTAGAAACGTAAACAGTTCAACTTTGATAAGTCCCTTATGATTTCTCTTTCCTGTTTACCTATTCATGCTTCTCTTGTTTCTTGTATGTGAAAGTCAAATTTAACATTCAGCTATTATCTTTTCACCAAGAATACTTAAAAGTCCTCTATTTCATTGAATATCCAGTTTTTCCCCTGAAGTATTATATTTGCTGGATAGGTGGTTCTTAGTTTTAATCCTAGCTCCTTTGACCTCCAGAATATCATATTCCAAGCCCTCCAATCCCTTAATGCAAATCTCCTAGATTTTGTGTTATCCTGATTGTATTTCCACAATACTTCCTGACTGCTTGTGATATTTTCTCCTTGACCTGGGAACTCTAGAATTTGGCTATAATATTCCTAAGAGTTTTCTTTTTTGAGATCTTTTTCAAAAGGTGATTGGTGGATTTTTTCAGTTTCTATTTTGCCCTTTGGTTCTAGAAGTATCAAGGCAGTTTTCCTTGATAATTTCTTGAAAGACGATGTCTAAGCTCTTATTGTGGTCATAGCTTTCAGTTAGTCCAGTAATTTTAAAGTTATCTCTCCTGGATCTGTTTTCCAGGTCAGTGGTTTTTCCATTGAGATATTTTACTTTGTCTTCTATATTTTCATTCTTTTGGTTCTGTTTTATAGTATCTTGATTTCACATAAAAATCCTTAGCTTCTGTTTTCGCCATTCTAATTTTGAAGGAATTATTTTCTTCAGTGAACTTTTGGACCTCCTTTTCCATTTGGCCAATTCTGCTTTTTAAGTCATTCTTTTCCTCACTCATTTTTTGGACCTCTTTTGCCATTTGGGTTATTCTATTTTTTTAAGGTGTCATTTTCTTCAGTATTCTCATTTCTCTTCCCAATTTTTCCTCTACTTCTCTTGCTTGATTTTCAAAATCCTTTTTTAACTCTTCTGTGGCCTCTGACTAATTTATGTTTTTTTTAGAGGCTTTTGATGCAGGAGTTTTGGCATTATTGGCTTCTTCTAATTGTCTGTTTTGATCTTCATTGTCACCAAAGTAAGATTCTATAGTCTGATTTTTTTCCTTCCTTTTTTGCTAATTTTCCCAGCCAATTACTTGACTTTTGAGTTCTTAAAAGGACTCTGCTTCCAGAATGGAGGGTGCTCTGTCTTAAGTTTCTGGGGTTTTGCACAGCTGTTGTCAGCTACTTCTAGGCACCTGCAAATTTTCAGTTCTTCTAAGATGATATTTGATCAATGGAGAAGTGTTTACTCCTCTCTTGGCTGGTGAGTGACCACAAATAACTTTTTTTGGCCTTGGAACTGTGAGGAGGACTCGCCGCAGCCACCACAAACTTTACCACACCAGCACTCCTCCTCACCCCAAGAGTGTGACCCAGATCCAAGCAGAGCAAAGCAAGATAATCCTGCCCCTGCAGTTGCCCTAAGATTAGCTGCTTGACTTCCCTCCACCTTCCAGTCTGTGGGCCTGGAGCTCCAGAACCACTTCTGCTACCCTGGGGCTAGACCACCCTGTTCTCTCACCCAGATCCAACAGTTTCCCTACTGACCTTCTGCTTTGTCTTTGGTGTTTATGGGTTGTCTGGAAACTGCCACAGCTGCCAGTGATTCAGTCACCTGCTCCAGCCTGTCTGTGTGCAGCCCACACAGGACTGTGCTCCACTCCCAGCTTAGTGCAATAGACCCTTCCTGTTGGCCTGCCAGGCTGTCTTCAGCTGGAGATGTGTTTCGCTCTGTCATTTTATGGATTCTGTAGCACTAGAATTTGTTGCAAGTCATTTTTAACTGGTATTCGGGGGAAGAGCTTAAGCAGGCTCCTACTTTTAGTCCACCATCTTGGCTTTGTGTGCACACACGCCCACCCTTCCGACTCCCCCAGCACTCTGTATTTGTTTCTTTTTTTTTTTTTTGAGGGGGGAAGGCAAAGCAATTGGGGCTAAGTGACTTGCCCAAGGTCACACAGCTAGTTGAGCATCAAATGCCTGAGGCTGGATTTGAACTCAGGTCCTCCTGACTCCAGGACCGGTGCTCTATTGACTGCACACCACCAAGCTGACTCTGAGATACTGTGTGTGTGTGTGTGTGTGTGTGTGTGTGTGTGTGTGTGTGTGTGTGTGTTCAGTTTCTTACTCTTCATTATCATACTTCAGTTACAACAGTATCTTTAAGGTCAAAAGCCATATATTTTCCTCACTCACCAAATCCTTTAAAATTTGCTAGGACAGAGGTAATCCTGTTGTTAAAATTAGTCAGTATATATTATCAAGTGTCAGTCCTCAGTGAGGCTTTATCACTTGCCTTGAAGATAGAGAATTCTACTATGTATGAAAGTCATGATATTGTGAAGTACAACTCATAATTGACGCCTGTTGTAAGCTATCTTTGTTATTATAATCCCGTGTTAATTGCTTCTGCATCTTGGTGTTCTGTCTCTGACAGTGGTAACACTCAGAGAATATGTAGTGGCTCTCTTTGAAACAGATTCCAAAGGGTAAGGGATATAATCCAGACATCCCTACCTTCCCTTGATAATCTAGATGCTCTAAGTGGTCCACATTAAATACAGAAAATTCGATAGTGTCTGAGGCTGACATATTTTAATCAAGTCAGATTTTATGTCACTACAATGATAAAACATGATTTTTAAGGGGATTTAATGAAAAGTAAAAGTAGTTTTAACAGTGATTTAGTTATTTAAATAATTAAGTTGTGACCTCAGCACTTAATTTGAGTAACCAATTTTATCTTGATGCATAACTCAGGGATGATTATGGCTGCAGAACCATGGAAACAGACTGCATTTTTAAAACCTTGAAAGTTTTCCAGCTGCTCTGTTAAATTACTTTTGCCACTGCAGTGACTTGCTAATAGCATTTTCCCCATTAATATAGATTGGTTACACTAAAAGAAAATACCAGAGACACTTCTCTCATGCTACATGATCATCTCTACCTTTCATCTATACTCATTACAGTTGAATAATTGTTGCATTATGAATATAGTGATTGAAAATATGAATACTGAGACTTGCAGTAACCTATAATCCAATAACATTTTCTGCAGTATTTATCCAATGTCTGTTTTCTCCTAGAACCATTAAAAATATTACAGAGTGCTGTGTGGAATGAGTCAACATTAAATTCTACCATCAGCAATCTAATGCCTAAGTCATCTTCTTGAGATTCCTCCCAACAGTTTTTTTTTTAATTTTTGTTTCATTGTGCAGTGTACTTTCCAAGACTGAAGTACCAATAACTGACAATTGAATTACCCAGAAAACCTGAAAAGTATAATTTTAAAAACCACATAGCTAGTTTTTCATTTATTATTGCTTAATAATAATCACCCTGAGGAAAAAATTAGTGTACAGTCATCTGTCATTTATTCAGCTGAGCTGCATTTTTCTTATAGGAAATTAAATTTAGTTCTACAGGACTTAATGTTTAAGAAGGTTATTGCTGGTCCTTTCTGCTATTAGAGAATAAGTCATTTTAGTATAACTGAATTTCTGTAAAACTAAGGCTTAATCAGGGAAACAATTTTTAAAATTAAATTTTATGTTTATTTTTAGTTTACATCATTCATTTTCACAAGATTTTGAGTTACAAATTTTCTCCCCATCTTTCCCCTAGCCTCCACCCCAAAACAGCAATCCCACTGTATACCCCCTCCCCCAATCTTCTCTCTGCTATATCTTCCCCCTTACCTCCCTCTGACTTTCCAGTAGGGCAAGATGGATCTCCCTGCCCCAGTGCCTGTATATCTTATTTCCCAGTTGCATGTTTAAAACTATTAATAATAATAATAATACGTTTTTTAACATTTGATTTTAAAGCTGAATTCCAGATTCTTTCCCTTCCTCCCGCATCATCCACCCTTAGTGGGAAGATAAGCAATTCAATATAGGTTGTAGGTGTGTAGCTACAAGGAACATTTCCATATGGATATATTATGAATATATTGGGAAAGACCGACTGTATTTCCTTCCATCCTATCCTGCCCCCCACTTGTTCTATTCTCTACTTTGTTCCTATCCCTTTACAGAAGTGTGTGCTTCTAACAACCCTCCCCCCAACCTGCCCTCCCCTCCATCATCTCCCTTCTCATTTCCTTCCCCCCTAGTCTCCTATAGGGCAAGATACCCTAATATTTAGTGTGTATGTCATTCCCTCCTGAAGCCAAATTCAATGAGAAGGGAATTAATTTTAATGGAAATATTTTTTTTTAATTATTAGTCCTTTGTCTTTACTTCACCTGCGTTGCGTAAAAAGAAGAACAAGGGAAAAAATGAGCAAAACCAAACATTATAACAAAATATCTGGCTTTATATTCAGTATTCCACACCCACAGACCTTTACCTCTGCAAAGAAGCAGGGGGAGTGGGGAGCGCCTTCTCACGTCTCTTTTTTGGAGCCTTAATTGTTTTGTGACGTTCTTGGCATTTAGTATTGTTGTTTCATTATGCCTATTGTTTTCTTGACCCTAAGTACTTGGTTTTGCATCAGTTCTTACATCTTAACATGCTTTTTTATGTTTAACATGTTTATTGTTTCTCATGCTCTGCTGCATTCATGTGCTGAGGTTAACTTTAACCATTCTTTATCAGTGGGACATCCACTTTGCTTCTGCTTCTTTGCTACTATAGTAGAAAAAAAGTGCTACTATAATTTGGTGTTTAGAGAGTCTTTTTACTAATAACTTTCCTTGGGGCAGGTGCTTAGTAGTAGAATTGCTAGGTCTAACGATATAGACATGATGTCACTTTATTTGCATAATTCCAAAGATGCTTTCCAGAATAGTTGTATCAGTTCATGGCTCTACTAAAAGTGCATTAGTGTGCTTAGGTTTTCATAACCCCTCTAACTCTTCCAGCCTGCTCTACACCATGCCATCTCTTTTTATAATAGTACCTTTTCCCCCCAGCAACTAAGACTTCCCTCCTGTGTTTCTCAGCTCTTTGGGGGTTTTGTTGCCTTAACTAGCCAGGCTCTAGTCTCCTTACCATAACCCCAGCTCTCCTTTATTGTCTTCCTCCATTCACATTTAAATTCTTTGAGGGAAGGGGTTGTCTTTCTTCCTTTTCTGGGCTTCTTATCCACCTTTAGTGTCCATCTGTCATCTGGCTCTCATCTGTGGTTCCAAGAAGCTGTAGAATGCACAGCAGCTACACCCTGGTAAAACCCATCTTGATAGATGGTCTAAATCAGGTTGAGGGTAGCCAGTAGACTTTAAAACTGTTGATGAGTTAGAAAGATGCCTAAGCATGCAAAGACTTCTCCCAACAGAATGGGCAGTTCAGAATAGTGTGATGCCATGAAGGCAGTGGAAGCAGGCACTGTAGAGCATTTAGAGCTTGGTAAGATATCAAAGGTTCTGAGGTCACTACATTCCAGACTGTTGTCTTTTGTCCTGACTTTTGCCTTGCCACTGAGCATCAGTGACTCTGGAAGAGAGAGTGAGGCTGATGATTTGTGCAGTTCTCCCACACTTAAATCTAATTCAAACACAAGTCAAGACGTTACTCATTCATGATATCACTGGCCTTCAAAAACAAGATGTCTGTCTTCCTTCTAGTTACTGTATTCTCAGTTCTTAGATCAGTTACTGGAACATAATGCTTGACAAATGCACTGTTGATCTTTCTACTTACCTATCATAATTTTTTGTTGTTTGGTGTTCAGCTCTTTGTGACCACATATATATACTGCAGCGTGCTAATACTGTCCGTAGAGTTTTCTTGGTAAAGATACTGGAGTGATGTACCCTTTTCTTTCTCTGGTGTTTTAAGGCAAACAGGTTAAGTGACTTTCCCTGGATCATAATAGCTAGTTAAGTATATGAGCCTGGAATTGAATTCAGGTCTTCTGAATCCACACCCAGCATTCTTAGCTATTCATTGATTGCTCTCATGTCTGATTTCCTGACCATGCTGTGGAAGATGGATTGGGATGAAATAATTGTAACATTTCAGTGTCTGCTTCATTTGATTCCTTTCTTTCTCCTTCAGTTTTTATTAAATAAACTAATGAATCTTACGGGGTTTTTCTATTTTCTTATTGTGCTATAAACATATTTTTCTTTCAGAAGGGAAGGCTACTAACTTGAGGCAGCTAGGGACAAGACATGGGTTCTGGAGGAATCAGGCCATGAGAAAACTGTTGGGGAAAAATACAACTGAATCTTGGTCACTGGAGAATTCAGTTTACTAGACTCCTGACTGTAATGGTATTTAGGCCATAATAGGAAAAAGGGTTGTGTTAATGTTAGTCCAGAGAGGCTGCCCCTAAACTGGGCACATCTTAGTCCCACTAAGCTCCCCATATTTCTTCAGCAATGCGTAGAATCTTGTGTCTTCCATATGACAGTTCAACCCCAAACCAAAGTCTTGACTTTATGTAGAAGTGATTACAGAATTCGTATTATTTCCTTCATTTCCCCCTTTCTTCATAACTTAGAAGTGGGGAACATAACAAGGGCTGATAAGTATCTGTTGTACATCTCTGTAATCAAAGGAGGAATCGTTTCCGATATGGTACCACAAATAGCTGATAGCTAATAGGTTTGATTATATAGGAGTATAACTTTGTACGGTCTTTTCACAGGGGCATAGAGGTCAAAAGAAGGGGATAGGGAAGAATGGGTTTCTATATAGGGAGACCTCACTATTGTACACCATCTGTATTATTCTGTCATCAAACATATAGACTGCTTCAAAAGTTAGTCCAATGATATTTTGCTTTCTTCCAAATGGAATGCAGTAAGTGGAAGCAATAAAATACTTTCTTTTATTAAACACAATATATGACAGAGTTAGTATAGTCATTCCTTGGAAACGCTTGTTTTTGCTACAGATCTCTTCCATACTTTGTTTATTGTACTTTCACTCTGATGACAGTCTCATGCTCAAAGAACATATATATTTATTCAAATGAAAAGATTCTCCATATATAGAAAAACCAGCTGTAAATCTGTGATCCCATACCGTTTGTCTACTTGAGAATGCTTATTAAGAGAGCTCATGTTAGAAAATTATGTGCACTATTGCCTTGCACCATCTAGTGGTATTACTTAAATATAGAATAAAATCTTCACATCAGCCAGTTCTATAATGAATTCTCCAAAACCATTGCTAATGGGAATATTTCATACTCTTCCATCTGAAAGAAATTTGCAATAACTTAGCTGTTAGATAAACAGTAGTCCCATTAAAGCTCGTTGCAAATATTAGACTCCATTAAAAAGGAAAAATAGGATGTTGCATTCTGATTCTTTATATGGATAGACAAATGAATTTTAAAAGTAAGTATGATAATAAAATGTGATAATTAAGAAAAATAACAACCTTTACAGGTTAGATAATCTGCATAGAACTCTTATATTTTTTGGTCATTATAACACTTTTCACTAAAAAACCCTTTCAGATGTACTATGTAATATTATAAAAAATAAACACTTCAGTTTTATACTTTTTAATATAGTAGCATAAATATTATTATGATTAATTGCATTTCAGCCATTTTAAAGAATTTGTAAATTATTAACAATTTAAAAGTTTGTTAAATATGTATATTGTTTAAAATAAATGTTGAAGGCTTTTTAAATTTTATTTTGTTGCTTTTTGGAGGGAGGAAGGCAGGGCAATTGGGATTAAGAGACTTGCCCAAGGTTACACAGCTGGTAAGTATTAAGTGTCAGTGATTGGATTTGAACTTAGGTACTGCTGACTCTATGGCTGGTTCTCTATTCACTGCACTGCCTAGCCGCCCCTTGAAGGCTTTTTAAAAAGAGTTCTTTCATATTAGGCTTATCAGTCTGCTAGTCTTATACCTTCTAAATCACTAAAGTACATCTTATTGTGTACATGTCTTCCATCCATAAAAGTGAGAGAGAGGAGCCACTCTAAAGGAGTTTATTAAACTTGTTTCAAGGGGCAGCTAGGTGGCATGGTAGCCCTGAAATCAGGAAGACTTGAGTTCAAATTTGGCCTCTGATCAGATAGTTGACACTTAATAGCTGTGTGACTCTGGGCAAGTCACTTCTCCCCAGTTGCATCACCCCCCCCAAAAAAATTTTTTTAAATTAAACTTGTTTCAGAAACTGTGCTAAACATTAGGAATACAGAGACAAAATTTTTAAATCTCTGTATTACAGGAGTTTTCTGTGCATCAGAGAAGATAAAAGTATATAGATATGTGATAGAGACTGAACTTAATTTATTAATAGAGGGAATGCTGTGATAAGGAAGCTCCCTTTCTCTACCAGTAGAAGTTATCATCTTCTGTACAATTTCCAACCTGAGAGAATTGTCTTGAGCACTGAGAGGTTAAATAACTTGCCAAGGATCATATAGGGGAAGCATCTGAACCCAAGGCTAGCTCTCTACCATGATATACGTATCTTTCTTTTTCTTTTTTTTTTTCTTGAGGGGGGAAGGCTGGGCAATTGGAGTTAAGTGACTTGCCCAAGGTCACGACACAGCTAGTAAGTGTTAAGTATCTGAAGCCAGATTTGAACTTA
Organism: Pseudocheirus occidentalis; assembly: GCA_028646575.1. Classification (NCBI taxonomy): domain Eukaryota; kingdom Metazoa; phylum Chordata; class Mammalia; order Diprotodontia; family Pseudocheiridae; genus Pseudocheirus; species Pseudocheirus occidentalis. Next base: position 9,421 of record JAQQSW010009296.1, read on the forward strand.
AGTCCTCCTGACTCCAGGGCTGGTGCTCTACTCACTCCACCATCTAGCTGCCAGTCCCCCCACCTTTTTTTTTTCCTGACATACTTATCTATAAGTATTTGCAAAATAAATACGAGGTGATTAAGGGATCTTACTTTGTTATGAGAAACCCAAAAGGCTTTTTAGTGATGAGTTTTGTGGTAAAAAAAAATTTAATGAAATGGAGGTAGAGGAGTGCATTTATTAGTTCATGAGTGGCGAGATGGGAGATGGAGAATTTTGTGTAAGAAAGAGCAAAGTCACTTTGGCCAGTTCATAGAGTACAGGAATAAAATGGTGGGCATAATTTGCTGCATTTTGCTTGGGTATTATAGGATATATTATTTGATACATTGTAAATAACACAACTAATGTCAGGAGAGTTAGTTGACAGATGGAATGTCAGCTGAGAAAGGAGGAAATGAAGTTAATGAGCAATTTTAAAATTAGCATCAATTAAGAACATGGATTCATTGCATCTGAGACCTGATGGTCCAAATTGAATGTATTATACTCTTGTCATTGTAAAGACAAGACTACTTCCTATGTCTTTACAAAATTTCCCTACTAAAATGTGAAACAGTCAGAAGAAACAATAGATTTTTGAAGTACACATTCCAGAGACTTCTTTATGAAATACTGTGTAGTTATCTAGAGAGTCCACGTAACTCATCTGTTACAGATCAAACTATCATCTTTATAAGCAAAATAGGTTCATTGTAAAGATTTTCAAATGCAGCCAATATATTGGATATTCTTGTCTAATTATCATTCTGTTGAAAACAAAAGATGATTTTGAGTGAAAGGATTCCCCCAGAAGTTAGTTACTTTACAGCGACCTTCATTAGCCATTGTGTAAGTGCAGATGTGTATGAAATAAACCAGTCTGCTCTTCTTTCCCTTATAGAAGAAAATTAACAAAAGTCATTTATGAATAGGCCTAGATGAAGTGGTATCTGAACTCATGGAGAGAATCCTCTTATCATTAAGATCACAATACATTGAAATAATTTTTTGCTTCTCCAAGTTCATTTTGATTTTCTTCCCAAGTTGAATTTCTACTTTGATTTCTGTCATAATTTTTTACTTATTTCAGACATTTTGATTTATTCTTGAATCTTTAAAAAATACGTTTCTTTTTCAAAGATAGAACACAGTGCTAACTCCTGTAGAATCCCAACAGAAGTATTTCTTAAATATGCACATGCCTGTTTAACTTTGTTTGCAAGTTTGAACATTTATAGGTTTTAAGATGCTATTTCACACAATGCATTTCCTCTGAAGTATTTCCATCTCAGTTTCATTGCAAATTTCCAATCATACTTTGAGTATTATTAATATGTATATTGTTGTATATGTACTCTTACATTTTTTTGTTTACAGGTAGTTGAACTAAAGCCAGGTGGAAAGGATATTCCTGTCACCAGTGCTAACCGAATTGCATATATCCATCTGGTAGCAGACTATAGACTAAACAAACAGATCCGACAGCATTGTCTAGCCTTCAGACAAGGTCTAGCCAACGTTGTGAATCTTGAATGGCTAAGAATGTTTGACCAGCAGGAAATCCAGGTATTATATTTGTTGACTCTAAGAAAGGAGATTGCTTCACTGTGATAAAAAGAAGTTTCTTATTTCTACCCTAAACTTATTTTCAGGTATTAATTTCTGGTGCCCAAGTGCCCATCAGTTTAGAGGACCTTAAATCCTTCACAAATTATTCAGGTATGTTATTACTACTCTGTTGTTAACAACTATTATTTATAGTTTAATTCTTCCAGAAGAACTCCCAAGTGTTCCAAAAGTTGTTTCAGGTTCAGTATAACTTATCTATGAAATGTGAACATCTTTGTGTTGAAAATGATCTGTAGTATCTTTAGTAAAGGAAGAAAATTCTAGTCAATAAATAAGCAAGTTAAGAGAACAATTGTTGTTATGCATACTTAGAAAATAGACTTGTCAGGACATTCCAGCTAACTATAAATTGCCATATGATGTATAATAACCTCCATGAATTACCAATTTTCAGGTCATCAGAACTGAATGAAATACAAAATATTAGGTATTACATGAAAATCCTTTATTTTTCATTTTTTAATTAGAAGGTACTTTGGGATGTTTTCATTCCCTTGAGGATGATGATAATTATGAACCATCCATTGTCATTGTACCATATGTTTGCATACATGAGTTCATAGAGCATTTTTATCCATGTATCTTTTCTCTCCAGCTAGATTTTAAATTGCATGACATATTTTAGTTTCTTTCAATTAAATATTTCTTTTCTCTCACTCTCCTTTCCCCAATTGAACAAAAAAATTCAAAGGAAAAGAAACTCTTACAACAAATGGGGTTAGTCAAGCAAAGTAGATAGCTACATTGGGTGTTTCCAAAGATATATGTAATATATATCTTAATTCAACATTTTGAGTGTATTACCTTGTTGTGATCTGGATACCATGTTTCACATTAACTGATAGAATGCTAGGTAATAGTTATTATGGCATTTGAGGTTCTGGTTTATACTTTTTGAGTTAGTAAGTGGAATGAATAAACTGGAAGTGTTAAGAATCAGGAAGAAAGTTGAATTTGGAAATTGGGAGACCTAGATTTTAGTCCTCACACTGACACTAAATAGCTGTGTAATATCAAACAAATTTAGCCTACTTTTTCTAGTTTCCTCATCAGAAAAAAAAATGATTAAATTAGATTATTACTCTGTCATTATTTGCAATTCTAAAATTCTTTGATCCTCTGAAAGTGTTTCTATGCCATAAAGTTCTCTTTTTAAAGTAATTTACAACAGTGACACTTCCTTATGCCATTCCATGAGTCAAATCTCAATGCCTTCTGTAAAGACAAACAGTATCAGGTTGCAAGGCAGTAGTCTACACTACCAAGTCCTAATTTTTAAAAATGCAATCAATTGAAAGAAGGAGATGGAGAAAGGAGGCAAAGGCGCCGGCCGCCGTTGCTGCCAAGACAGCAACGCGAGAGTTGTGGTCAAGGGCAGGGAGTGACCACTGTATCAGGACGGTGGGATGGGTCCCAGTGGAAGGGAAGGGAGGAAAGGATAATGCCACTACTGCTGCCGCTGCCAGCCAGGGAGCCTGAGGAGGAGTCATGACTCGAGCCTGCCATGGACCCGAAGGCAGGCAGTGGTGAGGAGGAGGAGGATGACTGTGTGGACTTGGGAGCTGAGACCAGCAGGTCAGACTACAGCCATATGTCCTCTACTAGCAAGAACAGGGAGAATTCCAGGGGCAGAGCCAAGATGGCTGTGTAGGAGCAGCAAGGTCCCGCAGCTGACACACAGCCACCCTAAAAACCCATAAAATATGACTGGACAAATTCTAGGTCTCTCAAATTCACAAAAAATACAGAAAACACAACTCTTGCAGAAGGCAGCTCGGCAGCAGGGGATCGAGGACGCGAGCCAAGGCTGGCCCAACCTGAAACAGAAACCGAGACCAGGCCCAGGGCGGTAGGAAGGAGCCGAGCTGCGCAGCAGCCAGTCTACAAGAGAGAAGGTCTACAGCCTCCAGCTAATCCACATCTACCAAGGTGTGAAAAATAGGAATTAGAGAAAGGCAACTCAGCAGGAGGGGCTCATCGTGCAGGGCAGGCCAGGAGCGAGACCAGACCAGCCTGAAACCACCATGCAGCCAGGCTCCAGGGCGATCGGAGGAGCTGAGCCTTCCAAGCCACAGCATGAGTCTACTTCAGAGAAGATCTAAAGCACCTCAAGCAAACTTCACATCTATTAAGCCAGGATTAGAAGTCAGTGAAAGTGAGTGAAGCTTTCAAGCTAAATTTGGGGGAGGAAAAG
>JAQQSW010009297.1:0-13267 GCA_028646575.1 Pseudocheirus occidentalis
AATTAGGGTTTTCTGTCGACGATCTTGGCTGCCGCAAAGTGATTTGCCATAGTCTTTGGGGTACCCATGTCGTTGTTGGAAGTATCTTCACGAATGCCACAGCTGACAGTCACATTATGAAGAAATTAAGTGGAAACTAGGTGGCAACTACATTATTTGTACTTGACACTTTGTCCATAAACACTGTAAGAAGTCTTCAATTTTTTAAAATACTCATTTCTAGGTTTAAAAAATAATTCAGCATCTGTAAACTTAAGAGTTTGCGATTCATGAGATTTTTTTTAAAATGGCAAATGTTCACTCATATTTCTGTTTAATACATGTTAACCACCTACATTATATAAAAAGCAGTAATTCATATGGATCTAAGGCTTGATCCCATATTACATGTTTATTCAGAGTTTTGGCTATTTCTCCTTTATATTTGAAATTTTCGGTTTTGCTTACATCCTTACAAAAATAAATCACAGGTTAAGAAGATGAAAAAAAAAAGGAATACATGTTTTTGGTTTCAAGTTTCAAGTTGCATGCTAAGTGCATGTCTCCTATAGCCATGTGCTTCTGCTATGATATGACATTGTTAATGGTGGGTGGAAGGGGCAAATTCTTTAACTTTGTCAACCCTCAGCTGAGTTTCCTGACCATTTCATATTCAAATGAGCTCCTCAGAGTCTAAAAAAGGTGCATCCTTTTTACAAAGTACAAATGGGTCAAAGTTTAGTGTTCTTGACTGCCTGGGAATGTGGACCACTACACCTGAAGGATTTCTTTTGACCTTAGCTGCAAAAACTATGAACTTGTCAAATAATGCAGAAGGGGAGAAAAGAGATAAAAGAAAGCATTTTCTCCTACAGCACACCTCAGATGAAAACTTTTAAGAGAAAGTCCTAAAGGCTTAACTCTGGAGACAAGCCTCAATACCCTCAATACTCAAGAAGCAACAAGGAGATGACTGAGACAAGCACTTGTAAAATGTGAGAAATTCTGCCACCAAAACATTCTAAGATGCTTAACCAATTGAACAATTCACATTAACTTTCTAGGAATTAGTTTTTTCATCTATTAAATGAAGATTCTGAACTACTTGATATGGATAATTATCTGCAAAAATACAAAATACCCAAATTAACAAAATGAGAAATAGAGATTTTACACAAGTCAATCAAAGAAAGATTAAACATACCACAAATGAACCACCAGTCTTTGGTTTCTGAGAATGCCACCAACCTCATTTTATTAATTATTTGCTAGCCATAATTAATAAATTCATTATTAAATACCCAGGGGGAAAAATGAACCACTGGGGTGGAGGGAGTTGGAGATTGATTTAGAGGGACTTATAAATGAACTTTATCAAATGTTTAAAGAGCAATTAGAATCTAAGTGATGAAAATTATTCTCAATAATGGAGAAAGAAGTCACTTCACAAATTTTTTTTAAAAAGGTCCAAATGCCCAAACCAGGGAGGGAGAAAGCAGAGAAAGAGAACCAGAGAGCAATTTTACTAATGAACATTGATACAAAATTTTAAATAAAATATTAGCAACAAGGCTATATCAATATATATAAAAATTATTCCCTGTATTCAACTTGTATCTATACCAAGGAAGCAACAATGGTTCATCATTAGGAAAACAAGATAATTAATCATATAAACAACAAAAACAATACAAAACAGTCATGCAAATATAGGAAGACATCTATCATATCCCTTCCCAAGAAATCATCTAGTTTAGCCTTCTCATTTTACAGATAAAAGAAACCGAGACTCCAAGAAGCTAAGTGGTTTATAAAAGATCATAAAGGATACAGGCACAGAATTGGGGTTCAAACATAGACTTTCTGATTCCACATCCAGCGCTTTTTCCATTGCATCACATAGCCTTTTCTCACACACAGGTTGGTGTGATGTTTGAATGAAATAATATATGTAAAAATGTCTTATAAACTAGTAAGTAGCAGTAGTCACTGTAGCAATCATAGAATCATCTTCTGTGCTTTCTTGTTTAATTCCTTCATTTAGATGAAGTCATGCAAGGCTGTCTAATGATAGTACTCAATAAATGTAAACTTCCTTCCATTAATGATAAAATGGTAATCTAATATGTAGATGATCGAGACTTTGTTCCTAGTTTTCATCCACAATGTGCTCCTTTTGAAGTACGCCTTTAGAAGTATAACATTCAAGAAGAATACAGGGACATGGAGCGACTTCGCTAATTCTTATCAATTGTAGGTAGAATTAGAGTATGTATGGTTGAGGGGAAGGAGAGTGGGATTTTGCAGTTACGTCAGGAGAATCAGGATGCAGATATGAGAGGCAACAGTACTTCAGGAATGAGGGACAGTCACTGAAAGGCATGGAGTCCAGAGATGGAGTTCATGTGGTAGGAAGAGTAAGAAGGCCTGTGTTGCTGGATTAGTTTATGCTGAGAGCAGATAAGTGTAACAAGTGACAGAATGGACAAGTTGCAAAGGGCTTTAAAAACCAGAGAAATTTAGATTTGATCCTAGATGAAGCCATTAGAATTTATTGAGTAGGGTGTGATATGGTCAGATCTGAGTTTAAGGAAGATCACTTTGGCAGCTGAATGGAGAACAGATGGAATGGAAAGAGATTTGAACTCTCTACTTTGGGCTGTGTTTGCTTTGTGAAGGAAAAAAAAGTTATCATTTACCTAACCCAAAATCTTTTCTAGGTCTAAGATGTTGACACAACAAAGTTCATAGATCATTCTTTTAAAAAAAACTTATTTATTTGTTTTTAGTTTGCAACATTCAGTTCCACGACCCCTTAGATTCCAAATTTTTCTCCCCTCCCAAAATTCCCCCCCCCGCTGCCATTGCAGCTTGCAATTTGATATAGGTTCTACAAATACCTTCACACTAAATGTTAGTCAAGTTGTAAAGAAAAATTATAACCAATGGAATGAACAACAAGAAAGAAGGAACAAAACAAAACAAAAAAGAGAGCAAGTAGTTTGCTTCAATCTGCATTCCTTTGGAACTGATAGATCATTCTTTTTATGAGAAACGGATACATATATTTCCCAGGGAAGTAAGAATATAAGCTCCTTAAGAATAGAGATTGTTTTATTCTTTGTATTTGTATCCCTAGTTCTTAGTAAAGTGCCTGACACAAAGCAGGTACTTAATAAATGCTTGTTAATTGACTCATATAAGCAATTGGGGTACAACTCTATCATATACTCTGTCCTGCTATTTTCTCCAGGAGAATGAAAGTCCTAAAGTTAATTTAAGCCAACACTTCTAACTCTACTATTGCCTGAAATTGCCAACACAGACTATTAGATTATACTAAAGTTGACAACAGGTGGGACAGTTGGATGAGCAGTCCTGACCACAGGAAATTACTCACCTATAAGGAATCATATCAACAATGTGCTTGCTGGTTTCAGTGTTCATGTGGATCTTGTTTGCAATGATAGTGAAGGAGATAATCTGGATTTAAGAAAAAAAGAAGAGAGAGGAAGCATAATCATTTTAGGTCTGTGCTTTGCTTACAACAAGACCGGGGCTTAAAAGCTCTGGCAGAATGAACATTTTTAACATAAAGGGTAAGTGGCAAGATAAAGGGCCATGTAGAGCAAAAAAATCAATTAAAAATCAAAGACCATATTCTGCTTTTCATGAACTCTTCAGCATTAGGGCCAGAATGAAAAGAGTCACCTTTTATGGACTCTGCCTATATGGTTAACAAGAACAATAAATGATTTGGTACTTTTTTCCAGCCCTCCAAACTCAGACAACTGCAGTGATCTGAGAGAGAAGCTGACTCTCGAGTTCTTAGGACTTGTGAACTTGGAAGAGTACTTTAGCACATGGCCTCAGTACAAACAAGGTTTTTCATAACTGCTGATACTATTAAGAATCAATCATAATTAACCTTTTATAGTCTAGAAAATCTTTAGCCAACTGAATTAACTGTTTCATTTTTATTTCTCTCTAGAAACACCAATCCTTTCTTCTAGAAACTAGCTAACAGGAAAAGAATTGGGCAGCCTAATACCTATTCCAGCTTTCTTAAAGACCTCTCATTAAAACAGAACCATAGAAAGAAGAAATCAATATCTAAATTCTGTAGTACACACAAAATATTTTATTACTTCCTCACCCATAGGCCTTTTTCCTAGCACTAGTTCCATAAATTAAATGCAAATCTGAGCAAGAACCAAATTGTTTTGTGGTATACCAGGGATTGGTGCTCTAATGATGATAGTACAACCAAGCAGAGGACCCTAAAAAAGTCTATGGATCAAATCTGATGAGTAGCTTTAGACTACTTCTTGATCAGAGTGAGCAGAATTCTGAGCTTTGTGGTTAAATGGAATTTGTCAAAGGGCTAACAATGTCTTGGAGTGCTTCTCAGTGGTCATCTACTTTGGCCCCAGATAATGCATCAATAATTTACTGATTATTGTAGCTACCTTAAGGCTTTATTTCTGGATATATCTCAGATATCTCCTGAGAACAATTCAGCAGAAGCAAGACATCAGTTTTAGTGGTACTATTTGAAACAATAATACCTGCCATTTTCCATAAACGGAATAATATCCACCCAATTCATCCTACTGACATTCTACCCTTCTTTCAAAATCCAGCTCATGCTTCCTCTACCAAGCCTTTGTCTGCTTCCCAGTTAGGGATGATCTTTCCTTCTTCGTCTTTCCATGTAATTTTGTATATCTCTACGTATTTCCCATGCTTTCTTTTATACTGTAACTGCCCTAAAACTAAACACAATTTTATAGCTGTGTAACTAGTAGACAGTGTAAATGAGCCTTCTGAAAACAAGATAAAACTTTTTATTTTTTGCTTTTTTGGAGTGGGGAGGGCAGGGCAATTGCGGTTAAGTGAATTGCCCAAGATCACACAGCTAGTAAGTATTAAGTGTCTGATGCCACATTTGAACTCAGGTCCTCCTGAATCTAGGGCCGGTGCTCTATTCATTGCACCACTTAACCACCCCTAAAAATATTTTTAAAAGACAAAAACAGAGCCAACCTTATCAAATAAGAAGAAGAGTGTGTACATATTACTTAGAAGGGTCTCTACATGAATTGTAGGAACAGTGTCTCATGTATGTTTGTATTTTCCCAACTGTCTAGTACAATGCACAGTACATAGCAGGCATATAATAAATGTTTGATGAGCTGAACTGAATTCTTTGTACTTGCCTTTATCGTACCCAAATACATGGGAAAACATAAAAGTATTTCTAAGCCCCTGAATGTTTGGATCAGCCCTCATGGCTGATTATTATATAGAATAAACAATATTAAAATGACTCCAAGCCTATCAGTTTATTTGCCAAGAATTACATCTGAATCTCCCAAGGAGATAGTTTGAAAAAACAGATGGAAAAAAGATAGGGTATATAGTCAGAAGGCTTTACCATTTGCTGGCTACATAAACTTAGGCAAGCTGCTGGACCCTGCCCAGCTTCAATTTCCCAATCTATAAAACAGAAATAATGTTACCTTCCTATTTACTTTAAAGGGTATTACAAGGACCAAATGAGGGAAAAGATGGGAAATCACCTAAGTTAAAGGTACTATACTATACAAAGATAAGGTATTAGTATAAACAGTAGCTTTAAAGTTTATCACCATGTGCATTTTTCTGTATTCTTTTTATTCTCCTTTAAACTTTTCTTCTTCTTTATTTTTATTTTATACTTTATTTTTCCCAAGTACATGAAAAAACTATTTACTTTTTTAAGTTTTGAGTTCCAAATTTTCTCTCCCTCTCCAACCCCAATCCCATCCCTGAAATGATAAGCAGTTTGATATGTTATACATGTGCAATCATGCAAAACATTTCTGTATTAGTCATGTTTTGAAAGAAGACACAGATGAAAAAATAAATTAATAAATATACTCAAAAAAGTGAAAAATAGTACGCTTCCATCTTCATTCAGACTCCAACAGTTATTTCTCTAGCTGTATATAGCAATTTTCATCATAAATATTTTGGAATTCTCTGAGAATAGCTAAGCTGTTCACAGTTCTTCCTTGTACAATATTGCTGTTAACGTCCACAATGTTCCCCTGATTCTGCTCACTTCACTCTGTACCAGTTCATGTAAGTCTTTCCAGGTTTTTCTGAAGTCATCCTGCTCATTATTTCTTATAGCACAATCATATTCCATTACAATCTTATACCACAACTTGTTTAGTCATTCCCCAATTGATGCATCCCCTCAATTTCCAATTCTTTGCCACCACAAAAAGAGCTGCTATAAATATTTTTGTACTTATGGGCCCATTTCCCTTTTTTTTCACATCTCTTTGGGAGATAGATCTAGTAGTGGTATTGCTGTAGCAAAGGGTCTGCACAGTTTTATAACTCTTCGGGCATAGTTCTATATTGCCCTCCAGAATGGTTGGATCAGTTCATAACTCTACCAACAGTGCATTAAGTGTCCCAATTTCCCCATATCCCCTCCAACAATTATCATTTTCCTTTTCTGTCACATTACCTCAGAGTTGTTTTAATTTGCATTTCTCTAATCAGTAATGAATTGAGAGCATTTTTATATGACTATCGATAGTTTTGATTTCTTCATCTGAAAATTGCCCATTCATATTACTTGACCATTTATCAATTAGGGAATGACTTGTATTCTTATAAATCTGACTCATTTCCCTATATATAATTTGAGAAATGAGGTTTATCAGAGATAATTACTGTAAAAATTGTTCCCCAATTTTCTACTTTCCTTCTAATTTTGGTTGCATTGGTTTTGCTTGTGCAAAACCTTTTTAATGTAATATAATCACTATTATCCATTTTGAATTTCATAATGTTTGCTATCTCTTGTTTGATCATAAATTCTTCCATTTTCCATAGATCTGATAAACTATGCCTTGCTCTTCTAATTTGTTTATAGTATCATCCTTTATGTCTAAATAATCTACCCATTTTGACCTTATCTTGATACACAGTATGAGAAGTTGCTCTTTTCGGAGTTTTTGCCATGCTGTTTTCCAGTTTTCCCAGCAGTTTTTTGTCAAATAGTGAATTCTTGTCTCAAAAGCTTGGGTCTTCAGATTTATCAAACACTAGATTACTATGGTCATTTACTACTATGTCTTTAGCACCTAATCTATTCCACTGATCTGCTCCTCTATTTTTTAGCCAGAGACTGTTTTGATGGTTACCACTTTATAACACAGTTTGAAACCTGGTACAGCTAGGCCACTTTGCTTCTTTTTTTTTTATAAATTGATTTCCTTGATATTCTTGACCTTTTGTTCTTCCAGATGAATTTTATTATTTTTTCTAGCTTTGTAAAATAATTTTGGTAGTCTAATTGGCACAGCACTGAATAAATTAATTTACATAGAATTACTATTTTTATTATATTGGCTCAGTTTACCCATAAGCAACTGGTATTTTTCTAATTGTTTAGATCTGACTTTGTGGAAAACTATTTCATAAATATGCTCATAGAGTTCCCAGATTTGTCTTGGCAGATAGACCACCAAGTATTTTATACTGTCTACAGTTATTTTAAATGGAATTTCTCTGCCTCTTGTTGCTGGACTTAATTGGTAATATAAAGAAATGCTAATGATTTAGGTAGGTTTATTTTATACCTTGCAACTTTGCCAAAGTTAATTATTGTCTATTCCAATTCCTTTGGAATTTCAGTTTCTTTGAATTCGGAATTCCAATTTCTTTTTCTTTTCTTACTGCTATAACTAACACTTCTAGTATAATACTGAATAATAGTGGTGAGAATGGGCCTTCTCACATCACCCCTGATCTCAATGGCAAGATTTCTAGTTTCTTTACATTATATATAATTCTTGCTAATAGTTTTTGATAGATATTCCTTATCATTTTAAGAAAAGTTCCATTTATTCCTGTCCTCTCTAATGTTTTTAATAGGAATGGTTGTTGTATTTTGTAAAAAGCCTTTTCTACATCTATCGAAATAATCATATGATTTGTTTGTTTTCTTTTGAGGGGGAAGGCAAAGCAATTGTAGTTAAGTGACTTGCCCAAGGTTACACAACTAGAAAGTATGTCAAGTATCTGAGGCCAGATTTGAAATCTGGTCCTCCTCACTCCAGGGCCAGTGCTCTATTCACTGAGCCACCTAGCTGCCCCAATCATATGGTTCCTGTTGGTTTTGTTCATGATATGGTCAATTATGTTGATAATTTACCTAATATTGAACCAGTCCCACATTCCTGGTATAAATCACATCTTGTCATAGAATATGATCCTTGTGATTTATTACTGTAATCTCCTTGCTAGCATTTTATTAAAACTTTTGCATCAATATTATTAGAGAAATTGCTCTATAGTTTTCTTTCTCTGTTTTTGCTCTTCCTGGTTTAGGTATCAGCATTATATTTGTGTTGTAAAAGGAATTTGGTAGAACTCCTTCATCTATCTTCCCCAAAACTTTATATAGCATTAGAATTAATTGTTCTTTAAATGTTTGGTAAAATTCACTTTTGAATCCATCTGACTCTGGAGATTTTTTTTCTTAGGGAGTCTACTGATGGTTTGTTCAATTTCTTTTTTAGATTGGGTTTTTCAAGTATTCTATTTCCTCTTCTTTTATTCTGGGCAATTTATATTTTTGTAAATATTCATTTATTTGATTTAGGTTGTCAGATTTATTGGCATATATTTGGGCAAAATAGCTCCTGATAATTACTTTAATTTCCTTTTCATTGGTGACTAATTCACCATTTTCATTTTTGATATTGGGAATTTGATTCTTTTTTTTTAAATCAAATTAACCAATGGTTTGTACATTTTGTTGTTTTTTCATAAAACCATTTTCTAGTTTTATTTATTAGTTCAATGATTTTTTTACTTTCAGTTTTATTGATCTCTTCTTTGATTTTCAGGATTTCTAATTTGGTTTTTAATTGGGGATTTTTAATTTGTTCTTTTTCTAGTTTGTCTAGTTGCATATTGAATTCAATTATCTACTCTTTCTTATTTTATTGATGTAAGCTTTTAGAGATAGAAAATTTCCCCTAACTGCACTGGCCGCATTCCACACATTTTTATATGTTGTCTCATTATTGTTATTCTGTTTAATGAAATTATTCACTGTTTCTATGAATAGTTTTTGACCCACTTATTCTTTAGGATGAGATTAGTTTCCAGTGAGTTTTTAAACCTATTTTCTACTGCTCTTTACTGAATGTAATTTTTATTCCATTATGATCTGAAAAGGATGCATTTGATATTTCTGCATTTGATTGTTAGGTTTTTATGCTCAATACATGGTCAATTTTTGTGTAGATGCCATGAACTGTTGAGAAAAAGATATGTTCTTTTCTATTCCCATGCCATTTTCTGTGAAGGTCTATCATATATAACCTTTATAAAATTCTATACACCTCCTTAAATTCTTTCTTGCTTAGTTTTTGGTTAGATTTATTTAGTTCTGAGAGGGAATAGTTGAGGTTTCCCACTCATACAGTTTTATTATGTATTTTCTCCTTTAACTCAACTACTCTTTTTAACAATGTGGACACAATACCATTTGGTACATATATGTTTAATACTGGTATTAGTTCAATGTCTATGGTACTTTTTAGCAAGATGTAGTTTTGTTCCTTATCTCTTTTAATTAGATCTGGTTTTGTTCTGCTTTGAGATCATGATTGCTCCCCTGCTTTTTTTTTTTTTACTTCAGCCAAAGCATAATAGATTCTGCTTCAGCCCCTTAACCTTACGCTGTGTTTCTTTACTTCAAATGTGTTTCTTATAAGCAACATATTGTAGGACTCTCATTTTTAATCCACTTTGTTATCTGTTTCTGTTTTATGGGTGAGTTCATCCCATTCACATTCACAATTATTACTAGCATATTTCCCTCTATCCTATTTTTCCTATTTATTTTCTCTCTCTTTCTTTCTCTTTTCACCCAGTCTACCCTCCTTTCTAAGAGTCCTCTCAGCTTCTTATATCCCTCTCCTCTCCTACTTCCATACACAGTAAGAAACCTTTCTATAGCCACCTGAGTGTGTATTATTCCCTCTTTGAATTAATTCCAATGAGAGTAAGGTTCAAACAATTACCTCCAGCCCCCATCTTTTTCTCCACTGTAATAGGTCTTTTGTACCTCTTCATGTGAGATATTTATACCATTCTACCTATCCCTTCTCTCTTCTCCCACTGCAATCCTCCTTCTTATACCTTAATTTAATTTTTTATTATCCCATAAAAGTCAACTTATGCTCTGTCCATGTGCACTCCTTCTAACTGCCCTAACAGGGATTAAGTTGTTAAGAGTTATAAATATCATCTTCCCATGCAGGAATGTAAACAGTTTAACCTTATTGAATCCTTTATATTTTCTCTTTCTTGTTTACCTATTTATGCTTCTCTTGAGTCTTGTATTTGAAAATCAAATTTTCTCTTCAGCTCTGGACTTTTAAGCAAGAATGCTTGAAAGTTCTCTCTTTCACTGAATGTCCATTTCCCCCTGAAGGATTATGCTCAGTTTCATTGGGTAGGTGATTTTTTATTGTAATCCAGAATATTATATTTCAACCTCTCCAGTTCTTTAATGTAAAGCTGCTAAATCCTATGTAATCCTGATTTTTGTGGGTCCCCAATATTTGAATTGTTTCTTTCTGGCTGTTTGAATTATTTTTCTCCTTGACCTGGAAGTCCTGGGATTTGGCAATGATATTCCTGAGATTTTTTTCATTTTGAGATCTCTTAGGAGATAATTGGTGCATTCTTTCCATTTCTATTTTACCCTCTGGTTCTAGGATAACAGGGAAGTTTTCCTTAATAATTTCCTCAAATATGATGTCCAGGCTCTTTTTTGATCACATCTTTCAGATATTCCAATAATTCTTAAATTCACTCTCTTGATTCTGTTTTCCAGGTGGGTTATTTTTTTTCACAGAGTCATTAGAATCCACTTGCCCAATTATACTTTTTAAGGAACTCTTTTCTTCAGTGAGCTTTTATATCTCTTTTTCCATTTGGCTAAGCTGATTTTTTTAAGGAGTTGTTTTCTTCTGTGGATTTTTTTATATCTTATTTCAATTTTTTGTGCTTCCTTTACCAATCAGTTTACTCTTTTTTCATGATTCTCTTCTCATTTCTTTTCCCAATTTTTCTTCTAATTCTCTTATTTGATTTTTAAAATCCTTTTTGAGCTCCTCCAGGAGTTCTTTTGGGGTCTGAGACCAATTCATATTTTTTTCAAGCTTCACATGCAGGCATTTTGATACTGTTGTCCTCTTCTGAGTTTCTGTTTTGATCTGCCCTGTCACCATAGTAACTTTCTATGGTCAGGTTCTTTTTTTTCTCATTTTACAGCCCATTTTGTGACTTTTAAAGTAGGACTCTGCTCCAGGGGTAGAAGGGGCATTGTTCTAAGCTTCTTGCCCAAGGGACCTGGGGTCTAGCCTCTGGCCTGTTGCACCAGGGCTTCACTGCTGACTTGCTGAGACTTGGGGCTTCCCACTGGCTTGCTGGGGAAGAGTCTACTGACAATTTGCCTAGATGCTGCCTGCACTGAACTGCACCCCTTTTAACCCAAATGAGACATTATCTTTCCTGTTGATATTTTAGGTTGTGTTGGGCTGGACAATTTTTATATTTTGTGTTTCTGTTGGTTCTGCCACTCTGGAATTTATTTTAAGGCATCATTTTATAATTGTTTAGAGGTAAACTTGGGAAGAGTTCAGGTCAGTCCCTGCCTTATTCTGCCATCTTGGTTTCACATTCCCTTTTATTATTTAATGTGGGTTTTTTTGCTCATTTCCCCATAGCTGTTCACCGATAGAGCAGCTAGAAGTATAATGATTCTAGGGAGCTGTAGGCTAATGAGAAAGGCTGTTTCACAAAAGTTACTGGAAAGGAAAGAGGTGCTTCTAGCATGCAGCATCAAGTAATAGGCAACTCTATGTGATCATTTGAGTTACTAACATAGTACCTACCAGTAAAAATTCCATGGGAAATTCAATGGGATATCGTTTGAAAGAGATCTTGATACATTTATTGGCTCTCAAAGCTACCATACAAATCAGAAACAGCAGGATGCTAGTGGAATTGGCTCTTGGGAGAGCTATACAGTAGTTAATTAGATTCTGAAAAGAAACACAATCAGAGAGTTTGAGTGGGGATATAATAGTCTTCTCTGTAGTATGTGTCCTAACTATACCAGCTAAAGCTACAAAAGTTCTCAAGATATGGGACTAGCAGAGAGAGACAGGGTGAGCCCTCTGAAAAAAGCAATAAAACATTTTAAGAACAAAAGCAGAACTATTCTTCTCAAATGAGAAAAGAGATCCTTCTCTGCACTGATTTTGCTTTGCTTATTTTGGTACAAATTTAAGAAAGTAACAGGACTTTGTTTATCAGTTCATACGATCATTTCTTCAATGATCTGGTCCATATAATTGTCTAGTCTGGCCCCTACACATTTCTAGCATTCACGAAGGCTTAGTTCTTCCCTTTTTAAGTTGAATTCTCCAGAGGAAAGGCACAATATAAATTTAGAACAAAAATATTAAAAGTTTAGGCAGAGTTTCAAATATATGCTTCTTGATCTTGAGCAGATTGCTAATTTAGTATGTTACATCATTTAAGGACAAAAGAAAAAAACCTTAAAGGCTTTTTCTTAACTTAAATTTCAACATAATGCATGCTAGAATGAGAGACTAGACTGAAGAGAGTTGATTCAAATAGTAGGATGGTCGTACTGCAATTAATTAAGAACCCAAATCTAGAAGTTGAGACCCTTTGAGAGCAAATAAAAAGAAACTGAGTGTATATAGTTGGAATGGTCTGGATCTTCTCAATTCTACCTATTTCTAAAAATGAACCGTTCAGGGGGCGGAGCCAAGATGGCAGCATAGAAGCAGCAAAGTTTTGTAGCTTCCACACAGCCACCCTAAATACCCAAATATGACTCTAAACAAAATATAAATAAAATAAAAATATGACTCTAAGCAAATTCTAGGACTCTCAAGCTCACAAAAATACAGAAAACACATCTCTCGCTGAAGGCAGCAGGGCAGGAGGGGCCCATCGTGGCAGGCCAGGAGGCGAGGCCAGCCCAGCCCAAAAAAGAAACCACGGTCAGGCCTCAGGAAGGTCGGGAGAAGCCCAGCCTCCCAAGCCGCAGTATGAGTCTACTTCAGAGAAGATCTACAGCACCTCGAGCAATCTTCACATCTATCAAACCAGCATTAGAGAAGATCAGGGAAAATGAGTGAAGCTTTCAAGCTAAATTTGGGGGAGG
>JAQQSW010009298.1:0-13267 GCA_028646575.1 Pseudocheirus occidentalis
TTTTTTTAGCTCTGTGGAACTCTGCTTCCTGGAGGGGAAAAGCTCTGTTCCAAATCACTGGGGCCTTCACAGCTGCCAGAGCTATTAGTGGGATGCTGCGGTCCCCCCCAGCTTTGGCTCACTGAAAGTGCACCCTAGGACCACCACTCAAGATCACGATCCAGATCCAGGCCGCTCAACGCAAGAGCCCTTGGCCCTGATCAATCACCTCAGCCCCCCACCCCGTTATCTGCAGGCCAAGGGCTCTGAAGCAGCCCAGTGGAGGCCACTGCTGCTTTCAGCCGTTCCTGCTGCTACAGCTGCCTCCCACTGCTTCCTTGCCCTGGGAGCAGTTTGGCCGGACCCGCTCTTCTCCTCCCAAGTTAGCAAAATCCACTGACCTTCCTTTTAGCCTTTTTTTTCCTTCTGGCCTGATAAATGTGGTAACTGTGCCTCCATGCAGCTGATCTGCTCTCCTATAGACGCGGCTCCCCGCCCAATGCCCTGGGGCCTGACCCAGCCAGGGGTTTCGACAACGGCTCCCAGACTGCTGTGAAGAGCTCCACCTGCTGAGCTGCCTGTAGCAACAGATGTGCTTTCTGTCTTTTGGAGAGTTCTGGAGCTTGAAAATCTGTTTAGAGTCCCATTTTATGAGTTTTTATCATGTTTGTGTGGGAGCTGAGGTGCTTTGCTGCTTCTATGCCGCCATCTTGGCTCTGCCCCCCGACTTGATGAAAATTGATAGCAAAGGGCATCAAGCTATTTCCCTTTTCAGAGCCAAAATCCTAGAAAGGGTTATCTGCATCTGTCTCTATTTTCTTACATGTCATTTACTTCTTATTCCCTCAGAATCTAACTTCCAACCCACCACTTCACTGAAACTACTCTCTCTAATGAAGCCACAATGTATTAATTGCTAATAATATATTAATAATTAATAATATAATATTAATTTGCTAAACCAAATAGTTCATTTTTGGTTTTGATTTTTTTGCTTGCCTGTCATGAATGATATTGTTTCCTTGTCTAAGAAAGCATGTGCAACAGGTTGCCCACACTGGATAAATTAATACTATTCACTTTCCTTTTTTATGTATTCTGATGAAAGTTTTAGGCAACCATTTTGTAAGCGAATCAATTTAAGCACACAAACCATGTTGCAATAAAGATTATGAACCAGTTGGAAAAAGGCTTCAGCCATGAGATCTGATTGAGTAATGTGCACATACAAACTCTAGACCAGGGATGGGAAACCTGTGGTCTTAAGGTCACATGTGGCCTTCTTGGTCCTTGGGTGCAGACCTTTGACTGAGTCCAAGTTTTATAGAACAAATCCTTTTATTAAGGGGATTTATTCTGTGAAGTTTGGATTTAATCAAAGGGCCTCACTTGAGGACCTAGAGGACCACACATGTGGCCGTGAGGCTGCAGGTTCCCCGCCCCTGGTAGACCAACAAAACAAACTGATACCACACACAAAATGGCCGGACTAAGGGAAGATAAGTTAATTCTGTGAGAGACGGAAAGCTTTGCAGTCACCATTGAACACCCCTTGGTGTTAAGAAGTCTACTTGAAAGGTGGGGATGTTCACTTGATCCATAGCATCTGGTCCTTTCTTCTGAATAGAGGCAGGCATTGGTGACAGAGACCCCTAGCAACTATATATGATGACTGCACTCCAGATAAGATTTGTTTTCTTTAAGGATGAATGTTTAAGTCTACTTAGATCACTCTATATATTGATATTTTTTAATGAATTTTCCTCTCCTCTTGATTTGTTGTTCCTGCTCGGAATCTCCTTCTGAACAGAATTACTGTATTGCATTTTTAACCTTTAAGTTTGACAGTAAATCTGTACAGTTTGGCTAGTTACTTTGTATGGTGGTATGTTCAAATACTACAATATATGTCACTGGTATATACATTGTAATTATGATTTAAGCTAAAATGAGTAAAATCAGATTTCCAGAGAACTAGGCTTTACAATTTAATCCCCATAAAGGATGTTTTTTTTTTTAATATTAAGAGGGCCTCCTGACATGTAGGACCAAGACATTGAAGATGCTCTTTGTGTCGCTGGCTGATTTCAGAGGTTGTGAAATATTGAAGGAGACAGACATTCTCCTATTCTGTTGTACGTTCTGTTGTACATACATTGACCAAATTAATGCCCTATTGTAACTTCTCCAGAGAGATAAAAATTGGGTAAAATGTCTAGGAATGAATCACCAGAACATTTCAAAGGAACAGAGAGAAAAGTAAAAGTCAAATCCCCTGAAAATGGAGAGTCTGAAGATGTTTTAAAATGCATGTATGGGAGAAAGATAACATCTGAGGGTTGATGTGAGCCAGTGTAAGGACTTTGCCATGCCACAATATTATTTTTCTCAGAGGTGTTGCCACTTCCCTATGCAAAAGTACCCTTTGAATCCTGGATAGGATCTACCATGAATTGTTATAGCAGGGGCAGGTAATTAAAGTGGGGAAATGGAGGAGACTAATGGACTGTCTTAAGGGATGGGCAATTGATCAGAAACACATTATGAAATCAGAGCAGTCAGATGTTACAGTGATTCTGATGTTACCTTCTACATGAAGCCTTTCCCCAGATGTTTATGCCTTCCCTTCAAAAATCACCTTGTATTTATTTTGTATATACTCTGCATATACTCACATAAGTGCATAACTGGTGAAAAAATGATGGAAACAGAAACAGAGAAATCAGAGTTACATAGCTCTTTAACCCTGTATAAACCTTAGTTTGTTACTTTTAATGTGCATCTCTTCAATGAACAAAGAGTTTTCATATCAGAACTATTTTCCACCACGAACAATGGAAATGGAAGGGATTCGGATCCGTCTTGTGTTTTTGTCCTTATCATGGGTTTCCATGACTTAAAGAGGTGTCATTCAATGCCCAATTTACTTGTAATGAATCTCTCTGAACTTAGCTAGGATATTCCTCAGGCATCATCTGAGCACGTATTCAAGGATTTCATAGCTTGTCAGGACCTGGAAGAGGAGTTTGTTGTCCTCTAAAATAACTTTTGTGAACTTCCTATACTCCATATGAGATATTTGAGTAGGGCTTTCATAGAGAATTATTTTAATTACACAAGATTTTATTGTTAATGATTAGTAGATGATCATAAATCACAAAATAATTTCTTCAGCAATCATGTCCCCTTCCTAAAATTGCTCTTTTCAAAGATTATCAGATTATTTTGTAAACATTTATTGTCATACAAAATAGCCTCAACCAAAATACATCATAAATAGCCTGATGCTTTGAAATTGGGGTGCAAAGTTAGTGATTAAGCCATTTCATAAAATGAAATGTTCTCAGCTGGCTAACTAGCAATAGGTCATCATTGGTCTTAGTGTTCAGCATCTTATGTCTCAATATATCCTATACTGAGATATAGAATTGAAGGATCAAAGATTTAGAGTTTGAATAGACCTCTGAAGTCATGGTGCAACTCAGGAAAGTTAAATTACTCACTCAAAGCCATAATCAAGTAGTGTTTTTTTAAAGAGATTTAACGAATTATAATATTTTAACTCTTTTTTATTTTGAAGGGGGGAAGATTGAACAGTTGGGGTTACGTGACTTGCCCAAGGTCACACAGCCAGTAAGTATCAAGTGTCTGAGGCCGAATTTGAACTCAGGTCCTCCTGACTCCAGGGCAGGCACTCTATTCACTGTACCACCTAGCTGCCCCTAGTAAGTGTTTTTAATAGAAATGATTGTTGTACTTTATCAAAAGCTTTTTCTGATTCTATTGCTATAATCATATGATTTTTAAAACTTTTATTTTCTATAAATATATTTTCTATATTCAATTATGTTAATAGATTTCCTTATATTAAACCATCCACATTCCTGGCGTAAACCCCACTTTGTAATAATGTATATTCTTTTTAATATAGTGTTGTAATCTTTTAGCTAGTATTTCACTTAGAATTTTTGCATCCATATTTATTAATGAAACTAGTCTATAATTTTCTTTATTTTTTTTACTCTTCCTGGTTAAGGCATCAGTAACATATTTGTTTCTTAAAAGGAGTTTGGTAGGATCCTTTCTTTGCCTATTATTCCAAATAATTTGCTTAATATCAGAATTAGTTGATCTTCAAATGTTTGATGAAATTCACTTTTAAATTGACCTGGTCCTGGTGCATTTTTCTTAGGAAGCTCATTTTATTATATATTTAAAAGGAGTAACAAGTTGTACATAATAGATTTGCAGTTTCATGTATAATCATCTTTATTTTTCTACTATGAAATGGATGAAATGGTAATGCTTATTTTATTTCTTAAGTTCAGAATAAATTAAATAAAAGGCAAAAAACATAGTAAGTGACAGAGCTAAGATTGGAACCCCAAGCCTTCTGACTCTAAATCTTACACTCTTTCTATTACACTGTTCTTTCTCCTTACTAGACTAGCCTTCCAAGTATATCAAGAGGTCATGTAGTTAATAACATCATTTCATTGTAAGATTCATTTATATACTCTGTAGAAATATGTCACTAGGACCAAACATAGTCTTGTTCCCCATAATTTTTGAAGAACACTGAGTGTGCAGTTATGGTTCTGGAGAACTAATGAGTAGCATGTAATTAGAAATGGCCACTGTGCTATAGGACTATGGGATCATCATTATTTTTAATCAGTTAATTGGTATTTATCTCTCACTCTCTCTCTCTCTCTCTCTCTCTCTCTCTCTCTCTCTCTCTCTCTCTGTCTCTCTCTCTCTCACACACACACACACACATCAATACAAAATATAAGCTAGACCATCAAGAAATTTACAATATAGTTAGAAAATATGACATTTGATTCAACAAGCTGAATTTAACAAACATCCACTAAGTAGCTACAAGTTACATACATGGCAAATGTAATAACTGATATCTCTCCTCCTCAGCCCCTTCTAGGATCTTCTTCTATCCTTCCTCTGTAGCTAAATAAAGGTGAGATAGTCACTATATCTCTCTAGGCTTCTTCTTTACTTATCTGGTAAATGAAATAACTGAAATTCATGATCTCTAAGGTTCCATCCACCTGTAATATTCTGTAATACTACTTTCAAATTCTTAGCAGAAAAATGCATGCTGTGCCATTTGGAACCAGCAGAGGGTGCAGAGATATTACTTGAACTGCTAGGTTTGTTGGTTTTTTTTTTTTTTCATACATTCTGTTTAGGCTCAGAGATTAAAATTGCAATAAACTAGCAATGTAGATTTAGATCTAGAAGAACCTTTTAAGGCCCTGTAATCCAAACTCATCACATTACAGAAGAGGAAACAAGCCCAGAAGGGTTGAATGACTTCTCTAAAATCATATAGGGAATAGGAGGCAGAGTTTAGATTTACACCTACATCTTACAAATTCTAAAATTTAAAATCCTAAATTTAAATCCACCAACTCCACCCTAAACTATATTTTCTTCTCTACTAGCTGAATACAGTCCAATCTAAGAGGATATTTGAACAAGAAGAATTGGGCTTCTAGCATTATTGTCCAAACTTTACTATAAAGAATTAACTACACTTTTTGTAATCCAAACGGTTTTTTAATATAGATTTTAGTGATGTATTTTTATGTCACCTAGATTTCTCCCTCTATATATCATCTTTGAGTAAGAATATAGCAAGGGATGATTGTAATGAAGTATAACCCATTATTCAGACTTTCCCATGGACAAGGTAAAAGTCTCCAATCTAACTAGAATTGGGGCATTTATTATCCCAAAGAAATTTCACTTTCTGCCTTGAAAAACTTTTAAAACATAACAAATTGAGTTGAGGGAGAGGGATAGAGGGTTTCTGCCACGGAGGAAGCAAACAATGTAAACAAGTAAGGTTCTTTCAAGGGGAATTAAGGCTACGTATGTTGTTCAGGACTTAGTGACTGAATTGATAATCTCAGAAAATACCAGGCTGAGAGGTAGAGTCAAACTGTTCTCCAAAAGACTGCTTTACCTTGTGAAGTTCTACACTTCCTCATTTCCCTCTGCTTCTGTCTCTGTCTGGAAAAGACAAGCATTTATTTCCAAATGTTTTCTTGTTATTTTTCATAATTTCTAATTTAATTCATGCCTTTGAAATAATTTTCCTTGATATAAAATCTATGACCTATCATAACTTCATTGTGATGAATATGTGTACATTGGTAGTGTATAGGGACTACAGATGAAAATTCACCAGTGACCAGCCTGGTGTTCACAATACTTGAAAAGGATAGAGATTTAAACTGTGGTCTAAATTAGGCAGGATCTTAGCTAGTCTTGACGTTTGAGATAGTTGTGAGAGAATTTTATGATAATGATTTTATTAATATTTGTAAACTCCTGGTTCTGGTTTTTGTCCTTTATGCTTCAAGAGGACCAAAAAGACATCACTATGTCAGAGTCAAGATACAATATGTCCAACTATGTCTGATCAGACCAATGTAAGTTTGAAAGGTTCTACCACAGGTCAGGCACAAATAATTCATTTCAGCATTTGGAGTGGAGATATCCCTAAATTTGTGCAACTCAAGTGTCTTTGGAGCTACTGTAATTCTGTTCGTGTAATAATTGCTCATAGAGCGCAGCATTTTCTTCAACACTGGCATACAGTGCTGAGTGAATAGGCAGAGTTCAAAGGAAGAAATCCAAGGTATCAACAAACAAGAAAAATGCTCCAAATCACTAATTATTTAAAATGCAAATTAATGTAAATTTAGGGTTCTACCCCACATTCCTCACATTGGCAAAGAGAACAAAAAAGGAAAATGATGATTGTTAGAGGGGGTTTGGGGAAAAGGGAAAGCAATTGGACTGTTGGTAGAGCTGTGAATTGGTCCAGTCACTCTGAAAAGCAATTCGAAGCCAGGTCCTTCAAATCACTAAAGTGTGCATGCTCTTTGACCCAGCTATAATCCAAATAGATCTGAGACAGAGGAAAATCCCCCACGTGCACTAAGTTATTCGTAGCTGCTATTTTTTGAGTTGGGTCTTAAAAAAGGGATAAAATGGAGATGAGAGAAGAGGGCATTTTATTTCAAGGGAACATCACGGACCAAGGTGGAAAGCTTTGGAGTATATGTGGGAAGATATTCACTAATGGAGTTTGTCTGGAATGAATTATTAATGAAAAAGCACATACTAAGCATTTATTAAATATTTGTAATACAAATAGAAAAGCAAGACAGTCCCTGATCTCAAGTAGCTTATATTCTAATGCTGGGACACAACACATACAGCAGGTGTTGGCTTTAGGGTGAACGGAGAAAGGTCTAGTGCCACTGTAAAGCAGATAGTGGTACATTTTCTTCAGTGATATTTCCATTAATAAAATGTCTGTTTCTGATGTTGAAGTATTTGATAGTGCCAAAGGACTTTGATGGTAAGCACATTCTTTAGAACCAAATAAATAGCACCATATTTCAAATTATACTATGAAGTAGCAACTATCAAAACAATTTGGCCCTAGTTAAAAAAATAGAAAAGTCAAGAAGTAGAGCAGATTAGGTTGACAAAATTCAGAAGCAATTGAACAGTGTCCCATAGAGTTTGATAAATCCAGGGACAGAAACTACTGAAGTTAGAAACTGCTGGAACAATTAGAAACAAAGCTAAATTAGCCTTTCTTGAACATGAGTGTGTCCTTAAGAGGGGAGGTGATTAAAAGTAGCTGTAGAATAAAAGTCTATAGTCACCTTCTGATCTCTGAGGTCCTTTTCCCCCAATATAAGGGATTAAAATAAACCAAAGACATTTTTATCAATAAATATTATTATAATTCAACAAAAGCAGAATAAAGATTAAATCAAACTGTCCTAGCCTCCCCTGAACAAAAGAATATGACATTGAGTCAGCAATTTTAGCTGGGATAAAGTTTGGGAAGGGAAACTATCTCTCAAAGAACTGTAAGTCAATGAGTGACCTACAGTATCTTTCCTTTCCTGTTGTTCCATCTCAGGGTCAACTTCAAGGAAACTCTTCCTCTGAGGAGAGCAGTTGGGAAGCACTAGCTATGGGAGAGGCCAGATAGAGGGAGTGAATAGTTTTCCTCTTCAACCACCCAACACGTCTCACATCCAGCCCTGTCCTTCCAACCACTGTTTCATATAATATATTTCCAGCAGATATGAAAGGGTTTTGTCAGACAATATTACCTACACATTAGTCTTCCAAGAACCTTGTGAGGTCTGTCTACTGGATATGTGGAATGAGTAACATTTATCTAGGGAAAACATGGCCCCTATTAATAGTGATGGAGTAAACTTAACATGTTCTCTGTCCAAGAACCTCATTTATACTGTATATTCTAGTTACATTTGGATCATTTTCATGGAAACAGTAAATAAAAGAAGATATTGGTCCAGAAACTATGAATTATTTATATTTTCTCCTACTATATTTTTCTTTCCTATTTATCACCAAGTATTTTCTTTCCTGGTTATCACCAAAGACTTTTTTTTAAGTATTGGGTTAAAATAACTTTATATAGTCTCAAAGATAAAGATGATACTTGAACTGCATGATGAAATGTGGAACATCTTTTGATGAAAGTTAGGAAGGAGAAATTATCCAGGAGCAAGGGGTGTCAACAGAGTCAGATGATAAAGAAAAGTCACAAGTGATGATGACTGCATTGGTTTTTCTAATTTTTTTTTAATTTAACAAAAATGAACTTTTTCACCATCACATACAATTACTGAGATAAAAAGAAAAAGGTTTTGTAACAAATAGGTACAAATATATGAAGTGAAGCAAAACGAATCTTACGTCAGCCATGTCCATGATATACATGCCTGGGGCAGCAGGTGGCACAGTGGAGATGGGGTCTGGCCTGGGATCAGGAAGACCTTGGTTCAATCCTGACTTTGAACACTTCCTAGCTGTGTGACCCTGGGTAACTCATTTAATCTCTATTTGTCTCAGTTCTTCATCTGCAAAAGAGGATTAATAACATCATCAACCTCCCAGAGTTGTTATCAGGATTAAATCAGATAATAATTGGAAAGTTCTTAGCTCAATATAAATATTAGCTATTATTATTAATTACCATTATCACTACTATTATTTTCTGCATCTTGAGCCCATCATCTCTCTCTCTCTCTCTCTCTCTCTCTCTCTCTCTCTCTCTCTCTCTCTCTCTCTCTCTCTCTCTCTCCCTCTCTCGATGTAGATTTTGTGGTGCCATGGTGGTTCAGAGTTCCTACATCTTTCAAAGCTGTTTGTCATTACAATGTTGGTGTTGTTATAGAAATTGTTCATATAAGTATTCCTAGTTTTCTCTGTAACTGTTTTATGCCTTACAGCATAATTGTTCAGTTGTTTTTCAATTGTATCTGATTCCTTATGACCCCTTTTGGGGTTTCCTTGGCAAAGATATGGGAGTGGTTTGCCATTTACTTCTCCAGCTCATTTTACAGATGAAGAACTGAGGCAAACAGGGTTAAGACCTACACACTACAAGTAAGTGCCTGAGATCAGATTTGAAATCAAGATGAATCTTCCTGACTCCAGACCTGGAGTTTGATCCATTGTTCCACCTACTTGCCCAATAGCATAATAGTTTTCCATTACATTCATATGCCACAATTTATTCAGCCTTTCTTTATTTTGTGGGCACTCTCTTAGTTTCCAGCTCCTTGTCATCACAATAAAATGTGATTATTTATATTTTAATATGTATGGATCTTTTAACTTTTATTTCTTTGAGGCATAGACTCAGTATGTTGTTGAGCCAAAGAGAATCCATAGTTTATTAACTTTTATAACAATAATTCCAAAAAAAAATTTCCCCATTATGACTGGACCAATTCAGTTGTATCAATAGTGAAGAATAGAGACTATTTTCCTATAGCTTCTCTAATATTTTTCAGTTTTGTTAACTTTTCCAAACTAATGGGTATGAGGAAAAGCCTCATAGTTGCTTTAATTTACATTTCTCTAGTTATTAGAGATGTGAAACTTTTTTCATATGGCTATTGAAAACTTAGATGTCTTCCTTAGAAAACTAGCTTTGACTATTTATGAATTGGGCTGTGGCTCTTACTCTATCAAACTGAATCAGTTGTTTTAAACACCTTGAAAATGAGATCCTTGCCAGAAAGATTTACTGTAATGATTTTCCTCCTTCTTTCATTCTAACTTTAGCAGCATTGTTTTGTTTGTGCAAAACCTTCATTTTATGCAACTAAATTTTAGATTTTGTCTTCCATAATCTTCTTTGTCCCATGGTCATTGCTAGTTCATGGTCATGAACTATTACCCTGTCAATATTGAAAGGTAATTTCTTCCTTGTTCATCTGTTTTTTTTAAATTATGTCTCTGTGTCTAAGCTATATATCCATTTGGATTTATTCATCCATATCTAGTTTCTGCCACACCACTTTCCAGTTTTCACAGCAAGTTGAAGAGTGAGTTACCTTAATGTCTTACCCCAGCACCCAGTACACTGTTGAAATTCCTTTCTCCTGTACAGTCTTTGGTTTCATTAAACACAAGGTGACTGCTTTTGTTTTCATCTGTATATTGTGAACTAAATATGTATCAACCTCTCTTTAACTAGATACAAATTGATGATAATTGCTTTGTACTGCCATTCAAGATTTGGTGCACTTGATTCCTCTTCTTTGCCATGTTTTTTTCATTATTTCCCTTGGGATTCTTGACATTTTCTTAAATTGTCCCTCCTGGATCTATTTTCTAGGTCAGTGGTTTTTTTCAAGGAGATATTTCACATTGCCTCCTATTTTTTTTTCAGTTGTTTGGATCTGTTTAATAGTATTCTGATTTCTCATAAAGTCATTTGCTTCCATTTGCTCCACTCTAATTCTGAAGGAATTATTCTCTTTAGCAAGCTTTTGAGGCTCTTTTTCCATCTGATAAATTCAACTTTTTAAGGCATTCTTCTCCTTATTGGCTATTTGGGCCTCTTTTACCATTAGTCTATTTTTTAAGGTTATTTTCTTCAGTCAGGTTTTTTACTCTCTTTTCATGATTTTCTTGCATCATTCTCATTTCTCTCCCCAATTTTTCTTCCAATTCTCTTATTTGGTTTTCAAAATCCTTCTTATGATCCTCTATGGCTTGTAACCAGTCTACATTTTTCATGGAAGCTTTTGGTGCAGTAGTTCTGACTGTGTTGTCTTCCTCCCGTTCCATGCTTTGATCCTTTTTGTCCCCAAAAAAGGAATCTAAAGTTGGATTGCTGAGCTTTCTTCTTTTGCCTGCTCATGCTGCCAGTCAGTTACTTGACTTTTGGGCTTCATAAAACTCTGCTTTCAGAGGGGAGAGCTTTGTCTCAAATCACTGGGGGTTTTGCAGCTACTGGAGCTATTAGGAAGCCACCACAGTCTCGGCAGCCCCCTCCAGCTTTGGCTCACTGAAAATATACCTCAGAACCACCACCCAAGACCGCAATCCTGATCCAGGCAGCTCAAGGCAAGAGCACTTAGTCTCTGAATGATCACTTAAGTGGCCCCCCCTGCAATCTGCAGGCTGAGGGCTTCTGAAACAGCCATGTGGAGGTGGCTGCAGGGCCCCACTTTAGACTGCTTCTAGCTCTGGAGGCAGTCAGCCTGACACTCTCTGCCAAATTTAGCTGAGTTCCATTGACCTTTGTCCTTGGCTTTTATGGGTTGGTAATTCTGGAAGCCGCCACAGCTGCCAGTGATCCACTCTCCTAAAAGCTCCAGCCACAGCTTCTCCTGGATGTCCTGGGACTAAAACCACATGGGGCTGGGCTCTGCTCCCAGCAGGCTGCAATGAGCCATTTCCATGTCAGCTGGACTGTCTTCAGTGGGAGACTGGTTTCTCTGTCATTTTATGAGTTCTGAAGCTCTAAAATTTGTTTAGAGTCATTCTTGACATTTTCTGTCTCCAAACTTATTTCATTAGTATTTTTTCTAGCCTATAGAAAATCCTTTGGTAGTTTGATTGATATAGCACTGAGTAAATATGTTGATTCATGTAGTATTGTCACTTTTATTATATTGGCTCAGTGTACTCACAAGCAATTAATTTTTCATTTAAGTTTATCTTTAGGTCCATAAATAGTGTTTTATAGCTGTAGTCATATAGTTCCTATGTGTGTTCCTTGCTAGGTCAATTCCCAAGTATTTCATAGGTATATTTTAAGTCTGTTAAATGAAATTTCTCTTTCTATCTATTCTTACTGGGATTTATTGATAATATACAGAACCGCTCATGACTTATATGGATTTATTTTGTGTCTTGATAAATATTGATGTTAATTCCCCCTTTAATTCTGCAGTAGTTTCCCCATTCATCTCTTTAAATCGGTTTTATTTTTATTGTTGTTTTGCTTGAGATCATGTTGTTAATCCTGTCTTTTTGAATTCAGCTGTTATATAGTGGATTTTAAACCAGCTCCATATTTTAATTGTGTGAATCGTTCTGTTTAAATGTGTTTCTTGTAAATAGTCTATCACTGGATTGTTTTTTAATCCACTCTAATCTTTTCCATTTCATGTATTTGTCCCATTTGTATTCGTAATAAGAATTTTAAACTCCAACCCCTATATTTTATAAACAAGAGAACTGGCTGCCATAGAGATAAAATGACTTGCCCAAGGTCACTCAAAGTTCACAAATGACAGAGCCAGAATTTGGATTCAGGTCATATGAATCAAAATACAGGACTCTTTTCACTGCATTTTATGTGAACCTCCTCATGTGAGAGATGAGATGCTATAGTGAATAAAGAACTCTCCCTGAAGCCAAGAATAACTGGATTCAACTCCTGCCTCATATACACAGTGACTTTGAATGAGTCACTCTAGCCTCTCAGTTCTGTAAGCAAGTTTCTTGCTAGGGGAAGTTTCCTCACATGGGAATCCCCTATAGAAATGAAATCATCAGCTCAGTCCTTGTCCTCATTGCCATACTATCTGCCCTGCCTAAGAGGAAGCCCCTTAGATGCTGTATGTTTGTGACTCTGTCATCAACCCCACTCTGCATCAGGAGGTAGGCACTTGGTAGACAAGGAATGGTTACTATGTTTTAATACTATATCTCTGAGAAACCAAGGCAACCTTTTGTCTTTAGAGTATGATAGTACCATTGCTTATAGGACCTTGTCTTTTAGAAATGCACTTTGTGGGGGGGTGGAGCCAAGATGGCGGCATAGAAGCAGCAAGGTCCCACAGCTCCTACACCGCCACCCTAAACACCCATAAAATATGAGCCCAGACAAAGTCTAGGAAAGTCTAGGACTCTCAGACTCAAAAAAATACAGAGAACACAGCTCTCGCTGAAGGCA
>JAQQSW010009299.1:0-13266 GCA_028646575.1 Pseudocheirus occidentalis
CGCTGAAGAGAATAATTCCTTCAGAATTAGAATAGAGCAAATGGAAGCAAATGACTTTATGAGAAATCAAGAAACTATTAAACAGATCCAAACAAATGAAAAAATAGAAGGCAATGTGAAATATCTCATTGAAAAAACCACTGACCTGGAAAATAGATCCAGGAGAGACAATTTAAAAATTATTGGACTACCTGAAAGCCATGATCAAAAAAAGAACCTAGAAAGCATCCCTCAAGAAATTCTCAAGGAAAATTGCCCTGATATTTTAGAACCAGAGGGCAAAATAACTTGAAAGAATTCACCAATCACCTCTTTAAAAAGATCCCCAAAAGAAAACTCCTAGGAATTTTATAGCCAGATTCCAGAGTCCCTAGATCAAGGAGAAAATATTACAAACTGCTAAGAAGAAACATTTTGAATACTGTGGAAACACAATCAGGATAACCCAGATCTAGCAGCTTCTACATTAAGGGACTGAAGGGCCTGGAATATGATATTCCAGAGATCAAAGGAGCTAGGATTAAAACCAATAATCACCTACCCAGCACAATTGAGTATAATGTTCCAGGGGAAAATATGGTCATTCAATGAGGTGGAGGACTTTCAAGCATTCTTGATGAAAAAACCAGAACTGAATAGAAAACTTGACATTCAAATACAAGAAGCATGAGAAGGTAAACATGGAAAAGAATTCATAAGGAACTTATCAAAGTTTTATTTACATGACAACATGGAAAAATGATAATTATAACTTATGAAACTTCTCAGTATGAGGATAGTTGAAGGGAATATAAATGTGTATATATATATACACACATGCATATATACATATACATATGTATGCATGTATGCATGTATGTATATATGTATACATGCACATATGTCTATTTAGGAGGGTGTATATACATATGAATACATATGTGAGTGTGTGTATATATGTGTGTACATAGTGTGTGCAGGATCAATTGAACAGGATGAGATAATATTTTAAAAGGTGAAATTAAGAGGTGGGAGAGGAATAGTATGAGAGGAGACAAGGAGAGACAGAACAGGGTTAATCCTCTCCTATAGAAGAGGCAAGGGATAATTGTTACTATGGAGGGGGAAGAACAGGAAGGCAAAAGGAAATGGGTCAACCTTACTCTCATTGAATTTGGCTTAGGGAGGGAATAACATACACTCTAAATTGGGTATTTTGGCCTACAGGAGAGTAGGGAGGACAAGGATGAGATGGCGAGGGGAGGGCAGGTTGGAGGGGAGGGTTGTTAGAAGCACACACTTTTGTAAAGGGACAGGGACAAAGTAGAGAACAGAACAAGTGGGGAGTGGAATAGGAAGAAGGGAAATATACAGGTACTGGGGTAGGGAGATCCATCCTGCCCTACCAGAAAGTCAGAGGGGTAATGGGGGAGGATATAGGAGAGAGCCGATTGGGGGAGGAGGAGGTATACAGTGGGATTGCTGTTTTAAGGTGGTGGGTAGAGAAAAGATGGGGAGAAAATTTGTAAATCAAAATCTCATGGAAATGAAGGATGTAACTAAAAATAAAAGTTAAAAAAGAAACAAACAAAAAGGGTATCAGTGATTCTAAAACTTTTTGTTCTTAGAACCCCTTTAACTCTTAAAATTTTTGAAGGTGCCGAGAATTTTTGTTTATTTGGGCTTTATCAATATTTATTGCATTAGAAATTAAAACAGATAATTTAAAAGACAAATTAGTTCATTTAAAGTGATAATAAACCTATTACATGTTAAAATAAATAACATATTCTTATGAAAATAACTATATTTTCCAAAACAAATTGAGAAAAGTGCCATTGTATGACATATTTTGCTAATCTCTTTACTGTCTGCCTTAATAGAAGACAGCTGGATTCTTATATCTGCTTCTGCATTCAGTTCATTGGGATATGTTATTTTGGTTAAACTATATGAAGAAAATTTGGCCTCACACAGATATGAAATTGGAAAAGGGAAGAGTATTTTAATAGGCAAAGAACATCTTAGTATTGTTATGAAAATAATTTTGACCTCACAGGCCCCCTGAAATAATCTTAGGGACTCAACGGGGGCCTTAGACCACACTTTGAGAACTGCTCATCTCTGAAGCCTTTCCTAGCTAGAGCTCTTATATTTTAAGAGGAGAGAGTTATCACTTATAACCTGAATGTTAACTGACTATAGACAAAACCAAATATAAGCTGTAATAATACCCTGTGATAGCCCAAGATAGCAGAAAGATAAGTAAGGCATTGATTAGAGGGGTGGCTTGGTGGTACAGTGAATAGAGCATTGGACCTGGAGTCAGGAGGACCTGAGTTCAAATCCAGCCTCAGACACTTGACACACTTACTAGTCATGTGACCTTGGGCAAGCCACTTAACCCCAATTGCCCTCTAAAAAGAAAAAAAAAGTAAAAAATTAGGTGTTTTTGTCTTTCGTTTCATCTGTTAAATTTGATGAAGGACAAGTCATCTATCTAAAAGTGCTTTTTTCTATTCTGCTCTTCTATTCAGAATTCCTCATGGCTTATATTAGAAAGCTAATTCAGTCTGTTTTGTTTTTACTTCAAAAACTCAAGAATTTATAATTTCATAAGTTAGGTACTCGTCACAGTCTTGAACATTGCTATGCCTTTGTAATTTAGTAGACAGTTATTCTAGCCAAAGTGTTGAGAATTTCCTTGGGCAGGAGTGGGGAACCTGTTGCCTCAAAGCCACAGATTTCACACCCTGCCTTGTTCTGTGAAGTTTGAATTCAGTCAGAAGGTCACACTTGGGGACCTAAAGGCCGTAAGTTACCTGCCCCTAGACTGTGGGCATCAAATATTCAGTCCGTCATGGCAGTCTATACTTGATATCTTTGCAATTCAATAAAAGCATGTTGGAATTTGTGTTATATGTACTGGGATGATCTAGGAGTGCACTTTCAAAATGTAGTTGTAAATACGATAATTCTCCCCTTTACAGATGAGGAAGCGACAGCTTGGAGGAGAGAGAGAGAGAGAGAGAGAGAGAGAGACAGAGAGAGACAGAGAGAGACAGAGAGAGACAGAGACAGAGAGAGACAGAGACAGAGAGAGACAGAGAGAGAGAGAGAGAGAGAAAGAGAGAGAGAGAGACAGAGACAGAGAGAGAGAGAGAAAGAGAGAGAGAGAGAGAAAGAGAGAGAGAGAAAGAGAGAGAGAGAGAGAAAGAGAGAGAGAGAAAGAGAGAGAGAGAGACAGAGAGAGAAAGAGAGAGACAGAGACAGAGAGAGAGAGAGAGAGAGAGAGACAGAGAGAGATGGAGAGATGCAGAGTAAAGCTAACCTCTTGAGCAATACTGTAATCCTAGGAGTAGGAAGCTTGTGGGCAGCCACATAGGAAACAGCTATTACACTGTGTGTCTTCTGGAAAGTTGATTTTTACACTGCTGCGGAGAACATTTCATGGGTAGGTGGATATTTTTGCAATTTGTTTATCTAGGAAACCTGAGACCAGTTACAGCATCTGGTTTTCAGCAAAATCCTGAGCATCATCCAGGTTTCCAGTTGGGTTAATGGAAATCAAGCTTGCAAAGCCCTGGTCATTCTACATCACAGATCAAGTCCGCAGCTCACAGTGGGTCATGAACTCTTGAAAACAGAACAGCCCTTGAGAGCTCATTGAATCTATCCTCCAGTGGTCCAGTTGAGTCATACTTAAAGCAATGTGATCTCTTTAAATTTTAATTTTTTAAAAAGAAATTCTGTTTTAAGAATCCATGTGATGAGGTACAACCTGATACGGTCTTTGTTCTAGTCCTAAGATGAGTTGATTTATTGTGTGATCTTTTATAAAAAGCTGTCTCTAGTGTGATGGTCACAGCCAATGATACTAAACAACAATGTGCATTTATAGAGCACTTTATGTTTACAAAAATGGAAACAGCATGGAGTAGTGGATTAAAGGGCTGACCTTGGAGTCAGAGAGACCTAAGTTCAATTTCCACTTCCGACACTTGCTAGCAGTCATTCGACCTCTTAGCACTCCAAGGAAAATTTCCAACTATTGCAAGATAATTGCCAGTCTGAACTGGCAGAGGGAATTTCCTTCCTGGAAATTCCCTGTATCAATGAAATAACATCTCCACTGAAAGAAATGTTTATGATGCTGTCCACTCCGTGTGATTCTTCCAACTTTGTGAAGTAAATAGTGCATCAAACATTATGTCCATTTTTGCAGAGGAAGATACTAAGACACAGAAAGATTAAAATGATTTTCCTAAGGTTTTCCAGTCAACAAGTGGCGATGCAAGGACTGCTTCCCAGGACTTTGGGCCCATAGCCCTTTGTTCTGTGGTGTAGTAAAAAGAGTAATGGATTCAGAGACTATGTTTAAGAATGGGAAAGAAAGGGGAATAAGAATTTCTATAGTACCTACTATGTGCAGACACTGCTTTTTACAAATTTTGTCTCATTTGATCTTTGCAAAACCTGCATGAGGCAGGTGTTATTATTTTCATTTTATAGTTAAGGTAACTTTGTACCATAAATGATTGCATTTGATAGGAATGCCTTCTTCTTCAGGAAGTGTTAAATCACTGACACATCACCTTGGGACTGGTTATAGCAAAGGCAGAAAGAGCACTCTTTGGGCGTCTCAGCTGTTGTGGTACAGAGGGAATTCCCAGGGGGACCCCTTCCCCCCCACAAAGTGCTGGGAACAATGTGTGTGGCTTAGATGATTCACCTTCCACCATGCTTCATTTGACTTCATGGCTCCTAAACAAATCAGTTGTTCCACATCACTTTAGTGGTGATTTAAATACTTATGGGGCTTAGAGCAGGGAGGGGGGAAAAGTCAAAACAGAGCAGTTTGATGCTCGTGGGAAAATGCTGCTGAAAATGAACTAGAAGAAAATGGAAGGATTGAGTGGTGCACTGAGTGGGGCCCAGGGACCTGGGTCTGCACTGTGATTATGTGACACTGGGGCCAGATGCATAGGTCACCCAGGCCAGAGCTGCCCAACTGCTTTCTATGGGAGAAAAACTCCTAGCTGCCGAGGGCAGGAGCTGTCCACAGCTGAAGCTCTTTCAGAGTATTCAGGTGGGTGGGAAATTAGACACAGAAGACAGGATCTAGTCAGGGGATTGGTTCAGGGTCCATAATGGATGAGACTGGAAATGGCTGGGCAACAATACTGATAAATTGCTATTGAAATTCAGAGAAAGGGAGAGAGATGATGCTTCATAGGTCTGACTATCCAGGCTTAATCTCTATCCCAGTCTTCCGACTTCCACCTGCTGCTGCTAAAAGCGCCATCTTGAAACAGATCTATTCAGAAAAGATGAGATTAAGACAAAAGATAACACAATTTCTTAAAAATCCAAATGCTCCCAAAGCTCTGTTTTAGATCTTCTCCTCCTCCCTCTATATTATTTCACTTGGTGATCTCATCAGTTCCCATGGATTCAATGATCATTTCTATGCAGGTGATTTGCACATTTTTTCAGCCTTAACCTCTCCTAACCTTTAGTCTTGCATTCCAGCTGCCTGTTGGATATCTTTGTAAAATAGTATTTTATTTTTTCCATTTACATGTAAAGACAAGGTTCAACATTCACTTTTCTATAAGATTTTAAGTTCCAACTTTTTCTCCCTCCCTCCTCTCCCCCTTCCCAAGATAGCAAACAATCTCATATAGATTATACATGCATAATCATGTAAACATACTTCCACATTAATCATGTTGTGAAAAAAGAGACAACAAAATGGAAAAATTGAAGAAAGTAAAAAGAACATGCTTTGATTTGTATTCAGACACCATCAGTTCTTTCTCTGGATGTGGATAGAATTTTCTATCATAAGTCTTTTGAAATTGCTGAGAAAAGATAAGTTGATCATAGTTAATCATCACACAATGTGATGTATTGGTGTACAATGTTTTCCTGGCTCTGATCACTTCACTTTGTATCAGTTCATACAAGTTTTCTCATGTTTTTCTGAAGTCTGCCTATTCATCATTTCTTATAGCACAATAGTATTCCATCACATTCATATGCCACAACTCATTCACTCATT
This sequence comes from Pseudocheirus occidentalis, assembly GCA_028646575.1. NCBI lineage: Eukaryota > Metazoa > Chordata > Mammalia > Diprotodontia > Pseudocheiridae > Pseudocheirus > Pseudocheirus occidentalis. The sequence continues at coordinate 6,044 of JAQQSW010009299.1, forward strand.
TCCCAATGGATGCGCATCCCCTCAGTTTCCAGCCTATTGGTTTTTTGAACTGGATATCTCATAGACATCTTAAATTCAACAAGTCCCAAACCAAGCAAATTCACCCCTTTTCTGGATTTCTCTGTTATAGTAGAAGGTACCACCATCTTCCTGGTCACTCAGGTTCACATCCTAGATGCCACCCTCAATTCCCATATTTAATCACTTATATAGTCCTATCGATTCTACCTTCATAATATCTCTCATATCTCTGACCCTGCCAACATCCTGGTGCAGACTCTTGTCCCCTCACACCTAGACTATTAGAATAGCCTGATGCTCTTCAAGGTCATCCACTCTCTATTCCAACCTCCATTTAGATGTCATATTGATCTTCCTAAAGGAAAAGGAGAGAGTTTGTCTCACCTTGTCATCCCCCTACTTAATAAATGCCAGTGGCTCCCTATTACCTCTAGGACCAAAGTTAAAAAAAAACTCTCCTTGGTTTTTAAAAGCTTTCATAACCTAGCCTATTTCCAACTTTCTATCCTTAAACTTTATCACCCCTTCCCCACCAACCCCCTATGTACTGTTATATAGTGATACTGGGCTGTTTCTCACATCCATCTCCTGATTTTGTGAATTTTCAACAACTTAGCCCTCTGTCAAGAACTCTCTCCCATCTCATGTCAGTTTCTTGACTCCCTGGAATCCTTCAAACCCTAGCTAAAATCTCCCCATCTACAAGAAGTCATTTCTAGTTCTTCTTAATCTTCATACCTCCCTCTCTGGATTAATCTTGTATATAACTTGTTTGTACATATTTATTGGCATGTTGTCCCTCCCATTACACCATGAGATCCTGAGAGCAGAGTTTTTGACTTTTTTTGTATCTCCAACACTTAGCACAGTACCTGACATACAGCAATTGTTTAATAAATGTTTGTTGACTGACTAATCTGGAAAGATCATAAAAGGAGCTGGACTTTGAAGAATGTGGTGAATCTTGGCAGATATGACAGGTAGGGATTCGTATGTTTGACAGTTAGAGTCTTTCAGAATTTGACTCCAATTTCTCTTTCCTATTATTCTCTCTTATCCAGTCTATATTTCAGTCAAAGAACTTTGCTTTCTGTTCCCCTACTTGAAATGCTCTCTCTCCTCACTTCTTGGAGCCCTTAGCTCCCATCAAGATTCATCTCAAGAGGGGTGGCTAACTGGCGCAGTGAATAGAGCACTGGCCCTGGAGTCAGGAGTACCTGAGTTCAAATCCAGCCTCAGACACTTAACACAAAAAACTGGCCGTGTGACCTTGGGCAAGTCACTTAACCCCAACTGCCCTCCAAAAAAAAGCAAAAAAAAAAAAGATTCATCTCAAGAGGGGTGGCTAGGTGGTGCAGTGAATAGAGCACTGGCCCTGGAGTCAGGAGTACCTGAGTTCAAATCCGGCCTCAGACATTTAACACAAAAAAAACTAGCCGTGTGACCTTGGGTAAGTCACTTAACCCCAACTGCCCTCCAAAAAAAAAAAAGATTCATCTCAAGAGTCTCCTCTATAAGAAACCTTTCCTGGTTACTCTAATTATTAATGTTCTTCCTGTCTCCTCAAATTACCTGGTACTTACTTTCTATATATTTTAATGAATTATCTGCATACATTTTGTCATTCCCCTTTCCTTGCACACCCAAGAGAACGTAAGCTCTAAGACAGAAAAAAGTGTTATTGTTCTCTTGTATCTCCACCATCTGAGAGTGCTTGATGTATAGTAGGCATATAATAAATTCTTGTTGAATGCAATTAACATGTCTCTAGAACTTCTGTCCCAAAGACAAATCCTTCCTAATCTTCCTTCTTGAAAACAACAAAAATAATTACAAGTAAACAAATATGGAGTATGTGTTGATGAATCAAAAAGTGACCCTTATAAAAATGATAAATTTTGGAAAGGATGTGGGAAAATTGGAACACTAATGTACTGTTGGTGGAGCTGTGAACTGATCCAGCCATCCTGGAGAGCAATTTGGAATTATGCCTAAAGGGCGATAAGATTGTGAGTACCCCTTGATCCAGCAATACCACTACTAGGTCTATATCCCAAAGAGATCAAAGAAATGGGAAAATGACCCTGAGTGACTGGATGGAGGTACAGATGAGGTTCTATAGATATTGGTGTTGGGGAAGAGAGAAACAAAGAGAGAGAGAGAGAGAGAGAGAGAGAGAGAGAGAGAGAGAGAGAGAGAGAGAGAGAGAGAGAGAGAGAGAGAGAGGAGAAGAATCTTCCTAGAGATTCCCTGTGAATTGTGAATAGATTCCAAAAAAAAAAAAAAGCAGGGATCATTGAGTGGAGGGCATTTTGCAAGGGAGAGAATAGTCTTCCAAGTAAAGACCTCTGGAATAGTAAGAACTTTGTCTTAGCTTTGCTTCTCACTTGTTTAGTAAAAAAGCCTCATAATCATCACCATAGAAGCAAAAACCTTTCACTTGTTTCAGTCTCGTTTCAGATCCAGCTGGTGTTTCTGAGCTTTCACAGAGCTCCAGAATCTTGGCGATGGAAGGGAGCCTGGAGGTCACCTTGTCCTAACCCTGAGAAGCTGAGCAGGAAGTCCTTTCCCAAGTTTCAGTCCTCATCAATTATTAGTTTCAGTGTTATGGGCACAGTGTCCAGAGGCTGGGCTCCTTGTTCCTGGCCCAAAGGAGGAGGAGCCTTGGATCAGCTTCCCACTCTGGGAGAAAAGCCACTATCTATCTGTTTCACAGAAAGGATTTCTTGGCTTCATAGCCCACCTCTGATACTTGTTGACTGTGTGACTTTGGGCAAATGATTTGACCCATGTGGGCCTCAGTTACTATCTGTAAAATAGTAGTAATACTACTTTTAGTATCCAACTCATGAGGTTGGTGCAGAGAAGGCACCATATGAATGTAAGCTTTTGTTCTGAGGACACCTCAGTGAAATGAGCTCCAGATTTGGAGTCAGGGGACCTGAATCGGAGCCCTGTCTCTGCCCCTTACTATCTGTCTGTGTGGTCTGTTTCCTCATCTCCAAAGTGAGTTTGAGCTGGATGATCCCTAGGGATTTTGCTAGCTGTAAAGTTATCTTCAGGAAACTTTTCTGTCTCACTAAAACACTGAAATGTCCCAAGGACCTGTGGTTGTTTTTGCTTTTGACCAAAAATACAGGGTCAGCCAGGCTTCCCTCAAAAGGTCACACAAATATTAGACATATCTTTTATGGACTACAGTAAAATACAAGGGGCCCCAGAAGAAAGGACTAAAAATGAATTGGAGATTAAGTAACTTAACCCTAAATAAAGGGTAGGTCAAAGAACATATCATAGAAACAATATATAATTTCATTAAAACAATGACAATGAAATAAAATACCAAAAATTTGGGGATATAGCCAAAGCAGTTCTTAGGGGGAAATTTGTCTCTCAACATTTTCATCAGTAAAAGAGAGAAAAGATAGACCAACAAATTAGGGTGTAATCAAAAACCTAGAAAAGCAACAAATTATACCCTCCTCAATTAAAATTCCTCCAAAATAGAAATCCTGAAAATAGATGAAGAACTTAACAAAATTAAATTAATAAATAAAACAAGAAGCTGATTTTGGGGGGAAATAAATAAAGCATTAGCTAATTTGATTTTTTAAAAAGAAAGAGGTAAATTAAAATATCCATATAAAAAATGAAAAACATAATGGGTAACAAAAAAGAAATAAAGGAAATTATTAGATAATATTTTGCTCACTTACATATCAATAAAACAGATAGTCTAAATGAAATGTATAAATATTTGCAAAAATATGAAATGCCCAGATTATCAAAACAAGAAATAAAAGAGTTAAATAAGCCAATCTCTGATAAACCCAAAGATTCCAGCTTCTGGGATAAAAACTTACTATTTGACAAAAATGGCCGGGAATACTGGAAAACAGTATGGCAGAAACTGTGCATGCACCAGTATCTTATGATGTATGCCAAAATAAAGTCAAAATCAACACATAATTTAAATAGGAAGGCTGCAAACTGGGAGAGCAAGAAATAGTTACCTGTCAGATTTATGAACAACGGAAGAATTTATGACCAAATAAAAGATAGAGAACATCATAAAATGCAAAATGGATAATTTTGATTACATTAAATTGAAAAGGTTTTGCACAAACAAAGCCAATGCAACCAAGATTAAGAGGAAAGTGAAAAACTGGGGAAGAATTTTTACAACCAATGTTTCTGATAAAGATGTCTTTATCAATGTTTCATTTCTAAAATATATGTAGAACTGAGCCAAATCTATAAGAATACAAGTCATTCCCCAATTGATAAATAGTCAAATATTATGAACAGTTTTCAGAGAAAGAAATAAAAGCTATATATAGTCATATGAAAAAATATTCTTAAATCACTATCGATTGGAGAAATGCAAATCAAAACAATTCTTAGGTACCACATCACACCTGTCAGATTGGCTAACATAACAAAACAGGAAAATTATAAATGCTGGAGAAGATGTGGGAAAATTGGAACACTAATGCATTGCTGGTGGAGTTGTGAACTGATCCAAACATTCTGGAGAGCAATTTGGAACTATGCCCAAAGGGCTATAAAAATATGCATACTCTTTGACCCAGCAATACCACTTCTAGGGCCATATCCAAAAGAGATCATAAAAATTGGAAATATGTACAAAAATATTTATAGCAGCTCTTTTTGTAGTGGCTAAGAATTGGAAATTGAGGGGATGCGCATCAATTGGGGAATGGCTGAACAAGCTATGGTATTTGAATGTAATGGAAATACTATTGTACTATAGAAATGATGAGCAGGTGGACTTCAGAAAAACCTGGACTTACATGAACTGATGTTGAGTGAGGGGAGCAGAACCAAGGGAATGTTATACACAGTTACGGCCACATTGTGCAATGATTAACTTTGATAGATTTAGCTCTTTCAGCAATGCAAGGTTCTAAGTCAACTCCAAAAGACTCATGATGGAAAATGCTACCTACAACCACAGAAAGAACTTTGGAGTCTGAATGCAGATTGAAGCAAGCTACTTGCTCTCTCTTTTTTGCTTTATTTTGTTTTGTTTCTTCTTTCATGTGGTTAAATCCATTGGTTATAACTCGTGTTTACAACATGACTAATGTGAAAATATGTTTAATATGAATGTATATGAAGAGCCTATATTAGATTTCATGCCGTCTTGGAGAGGGGGGGAAGGAGGGAAGGGGAGAAAATTTAAAATTCAAAAGCTTGTGTAACTGAATGTTGAAAACTAAAAATAAATAATCAAATAAAGAAAAAAACAAAACCCAGTCTCAGAAAAAGAAATTGAACAATCCATAAATAAACTCCTACAGTCAAACTCTCAAAAGATTATTCTATACACTTAGAAAAAAAACACAAACAAAATTCTTCTGGAGTCATCAACAAATATTTATTAAGTGTTTAGCAAGTGCCAGGCACCGCACTAAATTTTGGGGATACAAATAGAAACAAAAAGCAAAAGAGTTCCTGCCCTCAGGGAGCTTATAGTCTAACAAAGGGAAGATAGTACACAAAAGGAAGCTAAAAAGCAAGGGGACACGGGTGAGAAGCATGGTAGAAAAGTACAGAGAGTCAGGAACAGGACCTAGAGAGGAATGAAGTAGTGAACATGGTTGGCCTGGGGGTCCCTTCCTTCAAGGAGGTTCTAAGAAGAAATGATCAGTCAAAGGAAGGGGTCCCAGGGGCAGAGGGATCTTCAGGTGGAGAAGACTACTGAAGTGTGCCAGCAAAGGCAGCTTCCAAGGTGAGGAGAAATAAAGAGTCAAGACTCTTGAAGGAAATAAGGAAAAAGTTGAAAGGAAGGGGGAAGATCTAAAACTATAAAGTAGTGTTGTTGTTATTCAGTTGTTTTGCAGTTGTGTCTTACTCTTAATGACCCTGTTGGGGGTTTTCTTGGCAAAGATACTAGAGTGGTTTTCCATTTCCTTCTCCAGCTCATTTTACAGATGAGGAAACTGAGGCAAATAGGGTTAAGTGACTTACCCAGGTTCACATAACTAGTAAGTGTCTGAGGCCAGATTTGAAATTAGGAAGATGAGCAGGGCACTCTATTCACTGCTGCCCCATACCATAAAATGGTAGTCACAAAATTATTTGCTACTGGCAAAGAAATAGGTTGCTTAGTAGAACAGATTAGGTATACATTATTTAAGGGAAAAAATGAGCATAGTAGCTTAGTTTTTGATAAACCCCAAAATGTCAGCTATTGGAGGGTAAGAACATGCTGTTTGACAAGAATTATCGGGAAGACAGAAAAGCTATTTGGCAGAAACTAGTCATACTCTAGCATTTCGTACAAGATAAGCTCTAAATGGGTATATGACTTTGACATGAAGGATGTCATCACAAACAGAGGTGCAAGGAAGAAAATATCTTTTGTGGTGGTGGAGATGTCCAAGAGACAAAGTTTCTGAGTAAATTATAATTGATTTTATTAATTACAGCTGGCAAATAATCAACATAATGAGCTCATTTGTCCCTCTCAGTGAGCAAAGACAGCTGTCCTGTAGAACTTTCAATACTTATAAAGCCTTTGGAAAAAGGCATACACTTGAGGGTGTAAATCAACTCTGGTTAACAAGTAATGAGAGAGAATAAATATTATAATGAGAGGTGGGCTTATTCTAATGAAGGTATGAGTCTTGAGCAAAGAGACATATCTATATCCATACGGCCCAGTTTAGGCTAACATAGACAAAAGAGAGGATTCAATTCTACTCATAGCTGACTAAAACACAATGGGCTGGAATCCACCAGTTCACCTACACTAGAATTTCTTTGTCTTTTGATAATCTAAGTTTTCCCAGTTTTGACCAAGATTTTATCTCATTATCAGCCTGCGCTTCAAAGGCTGGTTGGATAACTGATTGATTTCTGACTGAGGAAATAGGAAGGGGAAAAACCGTAGTCTAGTTTAATAACTGGTTATTAACATAAGGAAGAAATAATAATTTCTCTTGCTTTTGAATCTATTGATGGAGGAAGAATTCCAAAAGGAGAGACAGGATTACAGAAGATAAAATGCACAATTTTTTTTTTGTTGTTGTTTTTGTTTTTGTTTTTTTAATTTTAATTTATTTTCTTGGTTACATCATTCATTTCCACAAGGTTTTGAGTTACAGATTTTCTCCCCTTTTTGTCCCTACCCCCCAGCCCAGAACATTGATCCCACTGTAAGACACCTCCCACAA
>JAQQSW010009300.1:0-13266 GCA_028646575.1 Pseudocheirus occidentalis
GCAGAGCAGTTACTAAGGGTAGGTCCCAACCAGTGTACCAGGACCGAGGGGCCTCCCTTTACATAACAAGTGTGTTTCTTTTTAAGTATGCAATGTAAATCAAATTATATTTACTTGTTGGCTTATACTCCAATCATATAATGTTTTAGGGTTTAGCTTCCCCTCAGTGTGATATGGAGGCAGCCAGGGAATCCTCAAAAGCTAAGCATGAGCACTGGGACATGCTACCGATCCAGAAAGCCTTCCTGTATCAGCTTGTTTTGTGATCAACTGACTGTAGAAATCCAGTGTTGGATGGCATGCTTCCCACCCAAAGATCAGCCTAGCTAAATGTGGCATGGTTCATCACCAGGTCAACTAATGAATGATGGATTTGTGGGGTTACAGTGAATTTTTTTTTAAAAAAACTCCTTAAATCCTAAAGGCAGCATTGCATGGTGGTTGGGGTGCTGGGTTCAAATTTTCCTCTGACATTATCTGACTGCGTGACCTTAAATAAGGCCTTTCCATTTTGTGCAACATTTGATTCATCTGTAAAATGGGGGTAATAATACCTACTTCACCCACTTTATAGAATTATCTCACAGCACCACAAGAACATAGATTAGAGCTGGAAAGGGCCTGCGAAGCACTCCAGTCCAACCCCTTCATTTTAAATTTCTCAAGAGGTTCAAGTGAGAGAATGTATGTGAAGTGCTTTGTCAGTTTTGGAGACCTTGATTTATGACAGCTTTTATAGAAGAGTCACCATCTCTGTCAATGGAGGGAATGCCCACACCAATAAAATTACCAGGTTAAGGATGGTGTTTTTGACTTCTTTTGACCCCTAGCACTTAGCACAGTGCCTGGATCGTGGTAAGTGCTTAATAAATGTTTGTTGATTGATTCATAAAGCCCCAGAAGTATTGAAGGTGAAGGTTTACAATTCACATTCCATGCATTTCCAGACTAATTATATTCTATTCTCCTTCACTTACTCTATGATTCAGCGAAACTGCCCTCCTGGCTGTTCCTCAGATAAGATACTCCATCTCATCTCCATTCCTTGACCTCTTAGAATCCTTCCTTTAAGACATGGCTCAAGCACCACCTTCCATAAGAGGTCTTTCCTGCCTCCTCTCCCCCGCTTGAGGCTTCTAGTGTCTCTCATTCAAATCACCATGACCATGTATTTATTTCATACACATTTTTATAGATTTATATTTGTACTTGTTTTCTCGCCTGATAGAAAATAAGCTCCCGGAGGGCAGAAAATGTTTCATTTTTGTCATTTCTTCCCAGTTATTAATATACAGCTTGGCACAGACATAATAGATATTCAAGAAATGCTTGCTGATTGGTTGATCACTTAACCTCCGCATTACCACCATAATATAAGTAGTAAAGGTATTATCCCATTTTTGTGAATGTAGCTCAAATAGATTAAATGAAGCTCCAAACTGAATTAAATTTCTCTAGGTCACATGGTCAGTAGATGCTAGAGTCAGGATTCAAACCCAGGCCTCCATCCTTTCTCCATTACCCTCTTTATCATTCTAGGCATATTTTCTGTCCATTAATTGATTCATTGCATAAGCACTTGAACAAGAATTTGATTCAGCTTGATGAACATAGAGATCCCAGAGCAGCGGTTCTCAACCTGTGGGTTATATTCGGTTTGTAACAATGAAAATACATCTGCATATCAGATATTTATGTTACGATTCACAACAGTAGCAAAATTACAGTTATAAAGTAGCAATGAAAGTAATTTTATGGTTGGGGATCACCACAACATGAGGAACTGTATTAAAGAGTTGGGCATTAGGAAGGTTGAGACCCACTGCCCTAGAGTATTTGTCTCCAAATCATATGTAAAATTCAGTTATATCCATAGGTATCTTGTTGAAAAATAAATAAAAGAAGACATTTCCCATCAGGCATTACTGAGGAGAGCTGCCCACATGATGGTTTGGAGTCTCTTTTTGACAGTTCCTAAATGATGCTTTTTCAGTGGTGGGGACTGCTCCCTCCATGCGTACATGGGAAGATGACCTATTGTGAGTGAAGCCATACTTTGTAAATCCTGTAAAAGTGAGTCTTTATTGAAGGTTTCAATCTTACTCTGTTTTACAACTTTCCCCTTCTACTTTTCTTCTGGAGAGATGGAAGAGTGAAGAAGGTAGGAGAGGGACAGGAACATCCTCTCCCACCACCATCTCCCCACCGAGATCTGCTAATGATTTCAAGATTCCCATGTTAAGAGAGGCACACTGTCATCCACATAGCCCAAGAGGGGAGTTACTGGTCAATGAATCCCATCCTTCTAACTAGAGGATGAAAGATTTCCAAAGCAGCAGATTAGAATTTGGCCTGCTAGTCAGAGGAGGGAGAATTTCCTGGGCCACGCCAGCCTGAGGGCCCATATTGACTAGTAATCCCAAATACAAGAATTCTAAGATCCAGTCTTCTATGCAGAGAGTACAATTTCCTGATCAGCATGCTTCTAAGAGATAGAAAAAGATAACGTTCATGGCCGCCTCCCTGGAGGAAGCAAAGGAGTCTATACCACAAAACAGGGAAGCAGAAGACCTTGAATTTGCCCTATTATCATAAATTAAAAGAAAATATGAGCTAGATGGGAAGAGGTTGCCTTCCTAGCAACCACAAGTGGTTTTCCTTCTAAAGTGATTCCAGACACAAGATGATGTTATGAGTCAGGAAGTCTATAGAACCCTGGGGAACAGTAAAACTCCCTAGAGAGAGAAGAATTGTACCAATTGTTTACAGGCTTTGGTGGTTCTTGTTGAGTTATTTTCAATCATATACAACTCTCAGTAACCCCATTTGGAGTTTTCATGGCAGAGATACTGCTGTGGTTTGTCATTTCCTTCTCCAGTTCATTTTATAGATGAGGAACTGAGGCACACAGGGTTAAGTGACTTGCTCAGGGTTACCCAGCTAGTAAATGTCTGATGCCAGATTCCAACTTGGGTCCTCCTGACTCCAGGGTTGGTGCTCTGTCCACTGGCTACCTCACTAGCTGATTGTTGGCTGTCATCTATCTTTATCTGTCTTCTGTGTTTCCTGTGGAGCAAAACAAAAGGTCTCCTATACTTGGTAAAGGTGTGGTTATCTTGAGTACTTTGGGGGGATCTGTGGACTCTTTTCCATATCTTTATAGACCTAGATATAATCTATATGTTGAGATTCAGCAGAAATAAATAAGGACAATATAAGCCAAAGAAAGATATAGTTCTTTGTATCACCCCCCAAAACTGGGTACAGTTGCTGAAGATCCAGAGTTTGGTGCACTAGGGCAGAGGTTACAGAAATCATCCAACTGACCCTCTCATAAATAACCAGAGGATCTGAGCTTTAGAGCAGGAAAGGGCCTTCAAGATCATGGGGCTCAATACCCTCTTTTAATACATGACAAAAATGAAGTTACAGAAAAGCAAAGATAGTTTTCCATTTTTATTTCCCCAGTACCTAATCCTGTTCTGGAACACAGGAACATCGATTTCGAGTTGGAAGGTCCTTAGACTGCATCTACCTCTCATGTTTTACAGATGAGGGCAAAAATATTAATTGATCTATAAATAAAACACCCAGACGCACTAGGGTATTGCTCTAAAGCTGATATTCAAATGAGTCCTTTTAGGAAGAAGGTCATCAAGATGGAGCTGAAAATCACAACCAGCATTTTTTTTTTAATTTTTATGGCCAGATCTCCATTAGTGAAATAATGAATTTGGTAAAGTAAAGCATTCTTTGAATTTTTGCTGCATATTTCCATTGGGCCAGAATCAATTGCCATATTTTACATATAATTATAACTTCAAATACAGCCACTCAAAAAATGTGACCTCTCCATGAGATTCGTTATGTGCACTGCTAGGGACCTAGCTGTATAATACAGATTTTGTGATATCTGTAAGCGGAGTGTATCTATGCATACGCACACGCACGCGCACACACACACACATGCACACACACGCGCACACGCACATGCACACACACATGCACACACACGCACACACATGCACACACACATGCACACACATGTATGCTTGTTCACTCATGCACACACACGCACACACACATGCACACACATATGCACACACATGTATGCTTGTTCACTCATACACACACACACACACACACATATCCACCTTTTGACAGCATCACCATTACTCTGAGATGGAAAGCCTACTCAATTCCCGTTCCTCTCCGGCCGCCAAACCTTCCCTCCCACCTCTCAGTAAAAAGGTGGGAACACTCTCTCTCAGACACTGAAATGCTACCTCCAGAACAAGAATGACAAATGATAATGCTTCAACGAGCTGTCAGCATCAGCCTCAATAAAGCCAAATGTAAATGCCAACAAATGTATATATCACCTCTACCTCTATCCACGCACATCTATCACACATTGCCTCCCTCCTCCAGCAGAACTATTTCTAATGAGATCCAAAAGTCCACATGGCAGAGGTCAGCCTAGTCAACATGCCAACACCCCCTGTCCTATTTCCATATTCATTTCACTGGGCAGCAAGACAAAGGATGCACTTGCTGCCCAGGGGCAGTGCCAATTATGACCAGAAATCATACTGGACTCTTTCAGACATTTCGGTAAGTTGAAATACACGCAATGATGATGGAGCTGCCAGTAACATGCACTGGACCAGTGGATAGAGGAGCTTCCTCACTGCTCACAACCAGCAGTCTGATCTGGTGCCCAGCACAACCCTGACCTCTTCCTGATGTCCTTGCCTAACAGACTAGTGAGTCCTTTCCCTGCATCAATCCCTAAAACACCAAGGGCTTCACTTGGGTCCTCCCAGGCATTACTCATGCCCTAGGCCTCTCACTTTCTCTGCTGTCCACATGCAGTCATCCAAGAAAAGAAGAATGTGTCCTTTAAAGTGGCAGCATATCAGCTGCAAGGAATCAAGCCTGGTATACTGAATTGCAACGAGCAATCATCTTTTCAGAGAGATACTTCTTCATTCCAGAAGCTGCCATGGAGAAGGTCATGGTTAAGTTTTTGGTCCAAAAACTCCTTACTCTACTGCCATCAGCAGAGCTACAGGGGCCCAAGGACATGTATCACCTTGATACAAGGTCAAACAAGTCTGATGCAGTCAGACATTTGTTAGGCTCCTGATGTCTCTTCCTGACCTTCTCTTCCAAGGTCTTTATCAGGCCTGAACATGTCTTCTATTCTGAACCAATCTCTATACACCATTGCTTCATCAACATTTGTTCCTATAAAGACACAAAAAGAGAAGCAAAAGTAAAGATTTTAATGCCTGCTAGTTAATATGGTCCTGTGGTCCTGAGCTAGGCTTCAGCTCTGGATTCCATCTTCCCACAAGTCAGCATATTGTAAAAGAAGTCTTACAGAAATCATAAAAAAAAAATTGTAGCCACACCTTCTTTAAATCCCAGAGTTTTTTCCAAGTCTGGAATTCTTCCTACAAGCAACTGAAACCTGCCAAAAATCTACCAATTGTGGCCAGTCTAATTAACTGCCTACAGCTGGTGTTAGTCTTCCTCCTTAAATTTTCCCACTATATGCTTACCCGCCTCCACCTCCCCAAGAGCGAAGCAAAATTCATCCCAGTGGAGATTGGTTCTGATATTTTCACTGGCTGTCATGCTCTTCAAGATTCACCACAATCCCTGACCATGTTCTTCACACTCTGGTCCTGTTCATTCTCTGGCACACTGGAAACCTCCATCTTCCTTGTTATCTCTAGGCTGAGATGTTTTACCTTCCTGCCCTCCACAAATGTACCACCCAAGTTCAGTAATATGTTCATGAACAAAAGTCAACCTCCTCCATAAATGCTGAACAAATTAACTGAGTTAATAAATGACCTAGACTATTTACCTACAATGTACAGCGGTGGAGTGTCAGTGCAAATGAAGGGTGAGATGTACAATATAATACAAGAGTAATAAAAGTGTTCATATGCTCTGACCCAATACTGTGCTGCAGGAGGAGGAAACTAGATTCAGAGTCAAAAGTCCTGAATTTGAAGCCTGACCATGCTATTTATCTGGGAAATTGGAGGTAAATCATTTCAAATCTCAGGGCCTCAATTTTCTCAGCTATAAAATGGGAAGGTTGGACTGAGATCTCTCTTAGCCCTAAAGCTTTGCTCCTATGATCATAGGACTGGAAAACCATTTTTCAGGAGTGTTGTAGAGAGAGGTTTTCATTCACATATAAGTGAAACAGACCCTCTGATACTAATATTATGTGAATCCATGAATCTGTGGATTCTACCTTCTGGGAAATGGTCCAAGAAAATAACACAGAACAAAGAGAAGGTAATTTGTACAAAGGTGATCATAGCAGTAATGTTTATGATAGCAAAAAAAAATGAGAAACCACTCAGATGACCCACAATAGGGGAATGGCAAAGCAAACAATGGTACTGTCACACAATGAAAAGTTACATAGTAATAAAAAATAATCAAGTAGGATGTGTAGGTAAGAAAGTAGCCTATCTATGCTGATTACAACTACACAAAACTGCCAAAATCTGCATCTTTTCATCCTTCACTCATAAAAAGTCTTGTCCCTCTTCCCCTTAGTAGCAACTCAAATGTTTGAAGAGAGTATTGCCTTCCATGCCCCTCCTAGGTTTTTTTTCTTCTCCCAGCTAAATATCCCTAGTTCTCTTCAATGTCATGCCACATGTGGAATGATCCCCAGGTCCTTCCCACCTTGGCTGTTTTTTTCTGGACACTCTCCAGGGATCAATGTCTTCCTTAAAATGTGGAGGCTAGAAGGACTTACGGTGTTGAAAATGTCAATTGACCAGACAGAGCAATACAATCCCCTCCCTGGTTCTGTACACTGTGCCTCTCTTAATTCATCTTAAGCTTATATTCACTTTCTTAGATGTCATTTCACACTATTGCCTCATTCTGAACTCACAAGCCACCAAAAGCTCTAGATTTTTCTTTATTCCTGGTTCACACAAATGGTGTTCTCTACTTATGCATCTTCCACTTTGTACTTTTGAAGTTGATTATTTGCATCCAAGTGCAAGACTTTACATTTGGCCCTATGAAATTTTATCTTATCAAATTCAGCCCAATATTCTGGCCTATCACAATATTTTTTGAATCCTTATTCAATAACTTAGTGTGTTAATGAGCTCTCCCAGCTTTATATAGTCAGTAAATTGTATAAACATGCCTTCTATGCTTTTCTCAAAGAAACTGATACAAATTACATGGTATAATGTAATACATATAAATTATAACATGCACAGATCCTTGTGGACACCAAGGACGTTTTTCTAAATTACCATCAAACCTTTAATTACTATTCTTGGCATTTAGCCATGCAGCCAATTTTGAATTCACCCAAATTCACTATCACCTAATGAATATTTCTTCCCTTTTCTATGAGAATGAAAACTTGCTAAAGTCTAGGTCAGATAGATATATAAATTGATAGACTGGCTGATTGAAAGATGGATGAATAGATACATGGATGAATGCATGGACACATGGATGAATGCATAGAGAGAGGGGGGGAAAGAGAGAGAGAGAGAGAGAGAGAGAGAGAGAGAGAGAGAGAGAGATGGATGGATGATACATAGATATAGATATGCACATATACACATATATGTATAGATAAAGAGAGAGACAGCAAGTATTCCCCTAATCCACCAATCTAGTAACAAAGAAGCATAAGCTATAATCACAGATGATAGGCATTAATGTATAAACAAGACATTAATAGACAGTGAACTCCAGACGGCTAAGTGGCGCAGTGAGTAGAGCACTGGCCCTGGAGTCAGGAGTACCTGAGTTCAAATCCAGCCTCAGACACTTAACACAAAAAGCTAGCCATGTGACCTTGGGCAAGTCATTTAACCCCAAATGCCCTCCAAAAAAAAGAGCAAAAAAAAAAATAGACAGCGAACTCTTTACAAAGTGTGAGCTCATTCTGGAATGCTCTATCCTTAGTGAAGCCATACTAGCTCTTTTTAATCACTGCTCCCTTAATTAGGTGTTTGTTAACCATCCTATCAATGAACAGGAGCTGTGTTTATCCTTTCTTTGTATCCACAGTGCTTAGGCAGTACCTGACACACAGTAGGGAGTTAATAAATGTTTGTTGACTGACATCTATAATTTTTTCCATGAATTGGAGTCAAGCTGACTGGCCTATGGATTGCAGGCTCCATTCTCTTCCCCTCTTGGAAAGTCAAGTCATCCTTCAGTACTGTGGTTACTCAACCATTCTCCAAAATCTTTCCAAGTTTGCTTTGCAATCATAACTATCAGTTCTCTCAATATCCTCTGAAGTTGTTCATCTGGGTCTGGTGACTTGTACTCCTTAAAAGCATCTGGATGTTTGTTTTCATTCTAGTTCCTCACTTATCCTAGGTTTTATCTCCCTAATTTTTTTTTCATGTCTTTCCCAGGCCAAAGACCAATCTCCTTGGCAGAGAAAATAGAATGGAAGAAGAAAAGCTGAACAGTTCTATCTTCTCCCCATCAACAGCTCTTATCATCTTGACCCCCCCCCCAAGCAATAGTACTCTTTATTCTCAGAGCAGATTTCAAAGGGCTCAGTAAAGAAATAAATAGGCTAGTGGAAG
The DNA here is from genome assembly GCA_028646575.1 of Pseudocheirus occidentalis. Taxonomy (NCBI): domain Eukaryota; kingdom Metazoa; phylum Chordata; class Mammalia; order Diprotodontia; family Pseudocheiridae; genus Pseudocheirus; species Pseudocheirus occidentalis. Next base: position 8,616 of record JAQQSW010009300.1, read on the forward strand.
CCAAAGTTGTACAGAAGTCAAACCAAGAAGAACGGAAGCTTTCAAGAACGAAATTCTAAAGAAACAAGAAAAATTTCCAATGAGAAAGAAAGGGAAGATCTGTCTAAAGAGCTTATTGTGGCTGCACAGGGAACTCATCAGACTACTTGAATTTTTTTTAAAGACTTATAAAATATGGAAGCAAGAGCAAGTAAAGGAGAATGAATACAAAAGCAGAACTTAGCTCATAAGGATAGAAGCAGGCATACTGACACCCACAGGGAGTCAAGGCTGGTGAAGAAAGCTAGAGACAACAAAAAGAGCGTATTTTTAGCAAACAACAATAATCATTAACATTTATATAGCACTCTAAGATTTGTAAAGTACTTTATTGAATGATTATTTATTTATTGATACAATTACCGCTAAAGGTAAGCAACATTATTATACCCCTTTCAGAGAAGAGGATGAGAGAAAGTGACTTGCCCAGGGTCACAGAGCTAGTATATGTCTGAGGTGAGATTCAAAGTCAGTTCTTCCTGACTGTAAGTCCAGCATTCCAGCCGTTGTTCCATCCAGCTCCCAGTTAGCTTGGCAAACAGAAAATAATCAAAGAAGGGAACAGATGGGGTGTATGGGGTAAGGATACTGGATGATGGGGAGAAGTCAAAACTACTTAGCTTTTGTCTTGCTTGTTTTCTCTGCCAATGGGAATATCAAGTTGGAGGAAGGACTTTAGTGGTATGCTTCTGGGATCAGGGTGAGTCAACATTTTTATCAATGACTTTAGTTGGCAAGTGTCATCGATACAGGGACAGCAAATACAGGATTGACTCAATTAAATATTTCCCAAGCACCTATTACGTGGAGGAAATGATGCTAGGTTCCAGAAAGAGAAAGACAAAAGACAAAGTCCATGCTCTCAAGGAGCTTACGCTCTCTAGATTGTGGGGGATGCCATGCTCACAACCCCGAAGATGTAAAAGGGATAACTATACATGGAGGGTAAGGGAGGTGAGTCTTCCTCACTTCAATACAACCCATTAAAGGCTTATAAAACCATGGATTTCAAGGTGCAAGGGACTTTAAAGGTAAAATAATCCAACCCACTCATTTTGGGGATGAGGAAATTGAGGTGCGCAAAGGTTAAGTCATTTGCCCAAGATTGACACAAGTAGGAAAGGAGAAGGACATTCCATCCCAAATCTGCCCTCTTTCTCTAAAGCTAGGGCTTCTTCCATAGGGCCACATCACCTTTATAACTGGGACTGTCACTGGGAATGCACAAGGCTAGCCCTGCTTCCAGAGGACTATGTGTGACTCAGCATAGAAGTGACAAGGTGCCTCCGGCTGCATCCAGCCACACATGACTCAGCACTCAAAGGTGGCTGGGTGCTTGGACATAAGAAGAGCCCCTCATTGACCACCAAGTAAGAGGAACTGATGATACCGTGGATAGTTAAAAGGGAGTGGCCCCACTTGAGTGCTTGCTTACCTTCTGGTTGGGGGTAATAGTGGGATTATTTCCATTCACTTCCAATGAAGGACAGGGGAGGAAGAGCTTGCCCTGAATACATGGCAAGTAAAGCCCATGTCCTGACTAAGTGAGCCTGAGACTGGCCTCGAGCTGCCTCTTTTGTATTTGTTTTTCCTGACCTCAGGTAAACAAGTATCTATCCTGAGATGGACATGTCCAAGCTTGGAGGTGACCTTGTGAATTCAAGAGGTCCTGGATCCACAAAGACAGAGCTGATTGGTGGTGAGAGACGAAGACTCCCAACTCTCCCAGCACTTTTGGAGAATACAGGCAGGTGAATGAACTCAGGTCCCCCACTGGCTTACCAAAGGGGCAAAGCGGAGGTGAAATGGAAAACTCCAAATCAGCAGGCCCGCTGTTCTGCTGGAGCTTAAGCATCAGCCTCCTGATGAATCTTAACAGTAGCTGTAAATCATCGAGTCCTACTCTGTATCTCTATCACTATACTTTGTATCTTTTGTTATTATTTTTGTGTGCACGATATAAATACCTTTCCCATACTTGATTCATGTTGTACGCAGAGTGCCTTTCTATTCTCTGCCTTTCTGGGAGCCCTAGACATGAAATAAACCTAAGCTATCCGTAATTTTCTCCAGGGGCAGGAGTACAGATACATCAAGCTGAAGAGAATGAGGAACAGAACCTATATCTTGCCATTACAAGTCAGGCTTCCCCCAGAACTGAGCCTAGTTCAGACTATATGCGTGGGTCCAGAGCTGAGAGGGGTCCCATAGTGGAGAAAAGAATTGGTATAGTGCCATAGTGTCCTATCCCCTTGAGACCCAGGAGCAATTAGTGAACTACAATGCCTACAGATTTGAATAAGGGATCTGAGTAATGTACTGGTTGGAAATGGGAATGAAAGGAGCTAGGACAGGAAGAAATAGAAAAAGAGATGAGAAAGGAAAAATCGGATGGCTGCAATTACAAACATTCTCCCTGCCTCTAACTGAGTAGTTTGGTGCTCATCATTCAATTCAATTTTGATGTAATATAAAAAGGGTTGATTAAGTACCTACTCTGTACAAGCTTCTATTCCAGATGCTGGCGACACAAGGACAAAAACAGTCCCCGTCCTCAGAGAGCTTGAATTCTTTGGAGGGGATCCAACATAACCTATACACAGAAAAGTAAATACAAGTAGGAATATAACACAGAGTAATTTCAAGAGGTTGAAAGTGGTTTACAAAGGAGAAGATAAAGAAAGGTCTCAAGAAAGAGGTAGCACCAAGCTGGGCACTGAAGAAAACTGAAGATTCCAAGAGGTAGAGGTGAGAAGGAAATGTCTTCCAGACCCAGGAGACCGCCTGGGCAAAGACTTGGAGGCCAGAAATGGAATATTACCTAAGAGGAAAAGCTAGCAGACGAGTTTTCATCAACTCAGTTTTCAACAAACAAAAAAAGCCTTCAGAAGACAATGTCAACTTAATTAATCTTGGGGGAAGGATGGAATGGAGGGGGAGGGATTGAAATTGAATGGGAAAAAGTGGAATAGATGAAATAAGAAGTTAATAATTAAAGTGCTGAGACAACTTGAACCACAGCATTACTCAACCACCCTATAATCATGCCGTCCTTCACATTTTTCATTAACATCTCTATAAGTGACACAGTAATAGATTTTTTTGTCTGTGATCTGTCAGCTCCCTTGTGGGAATTTAGATCAGTTTATAAAGAATATCAACTGTTTCAACGCAAAGTAGAGAATGTTACTTTTGCAGAAAGGACATGACGACAGAAGTCCATTGGGAAGCATGCCATGAATTCACACTAATGCATGCTCTCCTGATGGCAGCAAGGTCAGGGATGATGGCAGAGATTAGAACTTCATGTCAGAGCCTCTTCTCCCTTCATAGAGGTTGATCTGCCACATTGGGAAGGCTGATGGATCACAGGTTGGAGAACCTTAGCTCAACTTCCAGCTGCCACTGCACTAACATGTCCCAAACAGGTTGAATTTGCCTCAGGTGTGGTTTTTGTTGGTTCACACCATGCAGTCAAACCCATTTCCAAAGAGGAATTGCTCCTACAGCTGTCCTGAGTGATGTCCTGAGAAATATTGATGGGGTTCCTTCTGTAAGAACTAAGTATTCTATTGGCTAAGTAGACAGACCATGAAAGATGCATTCAATTTAATTCTATTCAATGCAAGCATTTGGTAAGCATCTAGAATGGGCCAAGCACTGTACTAGAATGTAATCTCCTTGAAGACAGTCAGCCACTGGTTTTATTTTTATCTTTGTTACTCTAGAATTTTGAGCAGTGCCTGCCTGCCACATAGTAGGCACTGAATAAATGCTTTCAACATTGAATTGAAATGAAACAAAATAATACTTTTCATTGAGAAGTTTACATTCTGTTGGGGATAAAATATTTACACAGATAAAATAAATCCCCCAATAAAGAAAAAACCCAAGTTATTTGGTATGGTGAAAATTAACTCAACACTGGGTGGGTAAGGGGATCAGGAAATGCCTTTGTGGAGGAGTCCTGAAGGAATTCCAAAAGACCAATGTGAGGAAGGAGGGCTTTCCAAGCACAGGGTACAGCCTTTGTAAAGGCATAGAAGTGGGAGATAGAAATATATGAAGAACATAAAATGGGCCAATTTGGCCAGAACACAAAGGGAAGTAAAATGAAATTAGTCTACAAAGACAGATTGCAGCTAGACTATGAATGGTTTTAAGTGCAAAACTGAACTGTTCATATTTTATTCTAGGAGAAATAGGTAGCTATTGAACCATTTTGAGCAAAGGAATGACTGAAAGTGTTCCCACTGCCTTCAGGCTGTCTTATAGCACTTTGTTTAGAGCAGTGGGGAAAGCACCTGCTCTGGAATTAGAAATCCTAGGTTCAAATCTTGCCTCTCATGGTTACTACCTGAACAATGCTGAGCAAATCACTTTACCTCTTTGGGCTTGGCTCTCCCATCTGTCAAATTAGGAGGTTGGACTAGATCCCCACCGAGGTTCTTTCCAGTTCTAAATCTGGCATCCCAATTGGGGAATGGCTGAATAAGTTATGGTATATGAAAGTGATAGAATATTATTGTGCTATAAGAAATGGGAAGGAGATGGATTTCATACTCACCTGGAGAGGCTTATATGAATTGATGCTGAGTGAGAAGAGCAGAAC